>JAODUH010037955.1:0-46555 GCA_027564835.1 Typhlichthys subterraneus | reverse complement strand
TGAGGTGGTACGGGCATCTAGTAAGGATGCCTCCTGGGCGCCTCCCTTGGGAGGTGTTCCAGGCACGTCCAGCTGGGCGGAGGCCTCGGGGAAGACCCAGGACCAGGTGGAGAGATTATATCTCCAAACTGGCCTGGGAACGTCTTGGGATCCCTCAGTCAGAGCTCGATGATGTTGCTCGGGAAAGGAAAGTTTGGGGTCCCCTGCTGAAGCTGCTGCCCCCGCGACCCGACTCCGGATAAGCGGGAGAAGATGGATGGAAGATTAAACTACTGCTATCAGGGTCCTTGAAACTAACTTGGTGTAACCAGGCCAATAATTCACTTTGTAAGAGAACACGCTGAAACGACTGCAGCTTCCATTGTGGAGCTGTGAAGCCTATGTTCCCTACAAGAAAAGGACTTTTGGACTAAATGGACTCAATGGGGCCCCCCCACACACCTTTCTCTCCTCTTTACACATCTCACACATAAGGCAAAAAGGTAGAGCATGACATTTCTCCACTCAAACCCTGTACGCCATCCAGCTCTTGGAACCAAATACACACACAAAGCATACCGGATGACCATATTTAGAACCCACGCACACATAGCTGATATCCCCCATAGAGCACATCCATGCCACAGATGCATACAATGGAACCACTAACACCCACACGGTCATAAGTAAGATAAGTGGAAAAAAGGTCCTGAGCCTTCCGGGGTGCAGCTGCTGGCAGTTGCAGCTGGTGAGGAGAGGTTTACTCAAAGATTCTGGGCCATTAAGTGATGTTCATACGAGTATATCTGACTAAGCCACATGTATCTTTTATATCTTGAGATGATGATTATCCATTATAACTTGTGTGCTGTAAAATTGGTATTCTGCTTAGCCTTATGTTACAGATTGACCACACATTTTTATATTTTCTATTTTTACTGTAAACTATTATATTCTAACGGAAAGTTTGTATTAATGTGCTTTAATGTTTAATGTAAGAAGTGTGTTTTAACTGTGTGATTTCTTATATGCTTTTAGATGTGTGTGGCTTTTAAAGGTTTACTCTCATATGCTGTTATACGTTTTCACACTTAAGTGTAGTGTAATGTAAGCTTTTGATTGAAATGTAAGCGTTCAATTGCAATGTAAGCTTTGATTGAAATGTAAGCGGTTGATTGCAATGTGAATATTTTAAAATAGGCTTTTATTGAATGTGATCTTTGGGGAAGTGATTGAGCTTTTATGAAGTGAATGTAATCGTATAACAAATTGATTGTGAATTTTTACCTGATTTGAATTCTTAAATAAATACGCTTACACATCTTGTAAGTGAGTTAAACCACAAAAAGTCCTGTTTACCTCCATCGCCATCTGTTACATTCACTTAATAAAGAAAACACTGGAGACGCCTGGTGAACCTGTTAAGGGGAGGGTTCGGACAGATTCTACATACACCAGTGAGACAGACCAGTCCAGAAGAAATTGTAACGCAAGATATTTCTCAAACTACTGTATGACCCAGCGGAATATAAATAGGGTGACTGTGCCATAAAATAAACGTGGGTACCATGGCGTGGCCCACAGGTGTTGTACTTCTCCTAATTTTACATTAATGTGTAAGTTGAATTAAACTGCAGAACTGAAATATAATTGCAGAGTATAGAGGCTGAAGCCTGATCAACTTCAAAATTGATGGGCGGAATTTGGACCATCAGGTACCGGGGCTGGAACCCCACAGGAGCTTGGTCAGCTTCCAGCCTGTGTATAGTATAGAGAACACGCTTCAATGCAAAGTTTGTTAAGTTCAGCTTACAAGATCAGCAGGGTCTTGCAAGGCTACCACCATTTCAAAACACACTTCAATGCCATCACATTTAAATACCCTGATTGGTCAGCCAGCATGGTGGCTGTGTAAATGCTAATGAAAACAGGCTTTCCAGACTATAATCTTAGTAAATATTTAGTAGAGAGTAATGGGTAGAGCCAGGCTACCTTGCTTGGAAAGAGAATAAGGCGTTTATAGATTGTGCAGTTGACCCTAAAGTTACTTAAAGTACATGTGATACACATCCATTGTTATTAAACAATCTGTTAGCTTTTAATCAGGAATACATGGAAGGTGATAGTGATACAAATAAAAAGCAATCTTTGCCTTAAGTTAAAAATGATGCAGCGTTTTGCGTAGAACAAAACACATCACTATATAAAATCATCATTATTATTACTAATTAATAGTAGTATTACTATTAGTGTATTTTTGTGTTTGTTTCCTCATTAGGCAAATTAATGATGGAAGCAGGTTAGTCTTTATCTGTGGAAGTGTGTTTGTTTTATAGTAATTATACTATATTCAGGTTACTGTACCAAACCTACATCGGGTAAGGTTATTGAGTGAAGAAGAATATTAAACCAGGACCGACTGATTTAAATCTCATTATTAGAAGCAGTCAATTGACCATTGAATGAGGTCTGCATCATGAGGTCCCATTGGGAACTAAATTTGTTAAATCAGAATGAACAGTCGCTGGTGACTGGTTTACCGAAATTCCTACTCACAATAGTACAACTCAATTATGGGTGGGTTCTCCACAGTAGTTTTGTTGCTCAATTAAACTAGAACGTATGAAACGTTAGCTGTCTGCTGTCAAATCAGAAATCATCCTAGAAACATGCAGTTGTAGGCCTACATCCTGTTACAATGGATGCTCTTGTGTCACAGCAGTGTTCTGGGTGATACTGTACCTATGATAACATGTGCCCCCAGGTTGGCCATGTAGCGAACCACCTCATAACCAATTCCTCTGGATCCTCCTGTCACTATGGCAACTTTGCCATCTAGTCCGGGCATCACTGACAGAGGCAAAAGAGGACAGATTTGGACAATGTCAATTAAAGAAACGACATCTTCTGTGTTGTCCATTTCATAGTATTTTTCTGTCTGCTTTAGTTAGTCTCATGGATTTTAAACAAATATTGTAGCCCAAAGATGGCTGTACTGTACAAAATGTATATTTCTTATTTTATTGACAGTTATACTGAGGATCTCAGGAAATGTGTTGCTACTACGTGCATGTTGTGTATATCTGTATATGATGGTGTGTAACTTGCAAAACGGCAACAAGTCATAATAAAAGGAAAACAACCTAAAACAACGCGATTCTATACTGCGCAAAGTTTACGCAGTACTGAATAGCGTGAAGGTACGGGTGCTACAAGCTTGTGGTGGGTGTGGGATACGTCAGAAACTTTACTTTAAAAGAGAAACATGTTAGGCAATGTCCAAGTAGCTTACCTACATTATACACGATCCGTTAACCATTACAAGGTAGAGATAATATACACTTTGTATATGGACTTCTGACAAACACAGAAGCCTACGCATAAGCTACCGTATACCGACCTGGCAATGTGAACGGTCTACTAAACAGTTGCCCAAGAAGTACCTTCAACCCGAGCAGATACAGCTTGAAAATCGGTAAAACATAGCAAGAAAGAACCCCCATCCCGTCGGTGTGTAGCGTGTAGGCTACTGTCTACGTCTGTTCATTGATTCATAGTCGTGCGCAACCTGGTGGGATAATGTATTGATTTAGAAGACACAAGGACAGGATGCATGTCTCATTTATTTATTCACCATAGAAATTAGTATTTGCATATCAGCATGTCTTATTATTAATTGCAGTAAGCAAATATTTTCACATTTAAAAACTTTTGCTAAAATGCCTAAATGTTGTCAGAATACTACCTTTTCTAATTTTATATACATAATACATTTTGTTTTAGTAGGACTTTCTCCTAAAATGGCCAGTAAATAATAATAATAAAAATGTTCTTCTCTTGTTTTTGATATATTGTGAACAGCCCCCAGTGTATGAAGCAATAAATAGTTGTGGTCATAGAATGTTGCTATAATAAATGGTTTTTATAACAGGAAATATGGAAAATAAGCCAGAGGCTAAAGGAATGATGCTAAGGTGCATGATAATATGTAATAAAGGGGAGCATTCCGCCTCCACTTAAAGGTATAGTCAGTTATTGCAAGCCAAATACTATGCTAATACACTTTTTAACAAATTCAACAAATATCTCCTCACATTTCGCTAGCTTACCGTTCTCTGGGCATGTTGTAAAAATAATATGATACTTCTACACAGCCCTGGCTCTGTAAATGAGAACACAAACAAAGCGGTGAACACTGCTCGTGCGATTATGTTTTGATTTGAGCTCGAAGTTAGCAAGAATGGCTGACCCTGCCTTTAACTCCTTGAAGGTCATGTGACACTGGTGAACACAGCTGTCAGTAAGAGAGGCCATTGTATGTTTTCTATGTTAACAATAACAAATACACAATTACATCACCTTTTCCTTTAAGTGGGAGACCCTCACCCCTATTAGTACCTGGATGGAATAATGTAACGTATATATCGTCATTCTGAGCCCTAATTTCCCAGGACAGACTTTCTGAACATCGCTAATACAACAGGATCGCTTCTGCCAGCAGTGTAAACCTATTAACATCCTCTGCCAGGAGGGATTCACTTTCATCTACTGACAGATTTTTTGTCACCCCCCTTGGGATGTCTTCAGTCCATTACACAGTCTGCTCTCATGCCATTGTGTTAAACGACATAGGGCCTTAGCCATGGAAATTCTGACATTTAACCTGTTATCTGACTGAATAGTACATGCCCATTAAATGGCTACAGAAACTAATGAGCATGTAGGTTCTTGTCCTAGCAAGAGTGTTCAGTCACAATCACAGAAATGTCTTACACAATGTGGGGTTTTAACAAGTGTACGAGGACATCCACAGAGTTCAAGGGCTCACGTTGTTACACACCAGGTATTCAGTAGAGTACAGTTTCAATTGGCAAAAGTCAAAGGTATGAATGAACTTTACGTAATGATGGAGTATCTCATGATCAAGATTTTGATTGTTATAATGTAGTTTACATTAATCAGAAAAATAGTGTAGTCATCTCCTTGAATGAGATGCAAATGTTTCTGTTGAAGTAAATTGCAAATACCATCTAATATATATAATTTAAGTGGACATCTTGTTGACAATTTACCCAGTGCACAAAATTCATTGCACAAAAAAGAACATTCACAGCATGTGCCAATTTACTAATACTGTATGCATGCATTATGAAATGCACTATTACAGATTATACGATTAAACTTAAAAACCTTGACTGTCTCAAAATGTGATTTCATTTTGTCCAGACTACACTGTAACGGAGATTGTCATAAAATGTGTCTACCGGTAGAGCTGAAAACAATATGGTATTTGGCAATCAGTCTATGCCAAAGGTCTTGAACGTTTTTCTTGCCAAAAACCCCTTGGCCGATAGAAATACGGCACACGGACCCCCTATCACATATGGTATAAATATATTTTGTTGTCGCGCCAATAATAATGGGTAGGGCGTCCTATCTGCCATGTATAAAAGTAGACCACCAATAAGTAAATAATTAGACAGATTTATTAATAGCACAGGTTGTATTTATGTTAATGTATATTTTCGGAAGGAAATATGTTTGACTATCAAATAATTTGGAGGACCCCCTGCAGTACTTCTAGGGACCTCCTGTTAAAGACCTCTGGTCTATGCTAATCTGCTATTCAGTGCAGATCACAGATCTTCTAATATCTTCTTGCTTGACCTTTGAGCACAGCACTAATGACTTTTGTGAAACAATTTTGCCACATCTAAACACAGGCCACCGGCACTCCGTATAACACAACTTGATGTGCAATCAATATCGCTGTATGCCTGCAGACAACCGAGGTCATTAGGTTTTGTTTAAACAAACCATTTAAACGAACGAATCATTGTAATTTTTTTTTAGTTAATTCCTTTCATTTGGATATTTTTTTCATTTTACGAAAACACTTTTTTGTTCTTTTGTTTTTTGTCACATTTACAATAAAGAAGAACTTGATCATAAAATATGTGTTAAATGTTCTACTGTATTTTCAGTTGCCCCACTTTCTGTGACTGCATATTGGTTTTCCTGTACAAATGTATCCAGTTCCAAATGCAGCACACTCTGTTGCCACCCTGCGGCTACTAGAACATTCATTGTCAACCTCTCAACGCTGCATGACTTTGGCAGGGCACCAAACCCTGAGGATACATACAACTGCTCATAAATGCTCATTGTATGAGAAGACAAATCCCAACGGAAGTTATATACTGTACAGTAGATATACTGTAGTTATAGTCATCATCATTCATTCAGAATCCTTTGTTATGTGCTTGTAAATCTATGCTCTTTGGCTTTCATTTATGAAATGGATGATTTCATGTTTGTTGATTCTGTGCAGAACGGTCTTAAAAATACTATATTTCAGTGTATAGTAATGTAGTGATGAATAAGGGCATTAACATACATAATCTGCGATAACCAACGTCCAAAATTATATGATGGGACCGGTGTGATTTAGCTTGATTTCTGAAATGCACTATATTGAGAACATGTAGACTAACATTCTGATCATGTATAGCTCATATTTATATTTCAGAAGGCTTAAAATCTGATGCTTGAGGACAATGGTATAGAGCATGATATTAATGTATCATTTTTGCTAATCTGAGAGTGCATATTTTAATGTTAAAATACATTTTAAATCAAATATTTAAGGAAATATATACAAACCAAACCACAATCCAGGGTATTTGTCACGTCAATGATAAATTGTATTTTACTGGACAGGAATTGGGTCACATTGGGATTGGGGGAAAGGGGGATTCCTTTGGACCTTTGGAAGGGTATACTGACTAGACATACAAGCCAAATTGTGCTGATGCTCTGAGAGTCTATAGGTCAGAGGCCTGACCGGTCCAGAGAAAAGACTCAAAATCACTCAATCCTCTGGTGTATGTAATGTAAAAGGGTTCTGAGCATTTAAAATCACTTTCCTTCTGTTCTGCTAGCAGATCGTTAAAGAAGCCTGCCTGTTCCTCAGTCCTACAGAAACAGGCCACTTGGGCCAAACTCTGTTTAGAAACTGTTAAATGGGCAGAAGCATAAAGACAGTGTCATCACTGTGGATCTGGTTGAGGCTGAGTTGTGGAAGGTTGCGTGTGCTTGCGTGTGTTGTGTGCTGGTTGTATGGCAGCCTGATAGGGCGCGTGTCAGCAAGGCAGGCCAGCCTCATGCATGACCGTGGGTTTATTTGGAACAATGGAACATCAGGCAGGAAGTGACACACATGCACTGGGAACAGTAGGAGGGTGTCTCATGTAAGCATGTGAACAGCATCAGTATATTTTATTCAATCAGCTGGCTTGACAACCACTAGGCTGACAACAGCTCCACCTGATGAGTGGATCTTTTAATCTATTACATACAGTCTCTCTCTCTCTCTCTCTCTCTCTCTATCTCTCTCTCTATGTTTGTTTACACATTTGTGTGAACAGAGCAGTATCCCCAACGTGCAGCGGTTCTGTTACTATTTGACCTCTGACCTGAAAAGCGTATGTACTATTTGAATACTAGATATTCAAAGATAGAAGGTGACTCTAAAGCTACCGGCTGTACCGTTGAAAAAATTGCATACAAGCAAGTGTGTTAGAATTAAGGTTTATAGTTTTGGCTTTAAAATGTTGGTTGACAGTTGGTGTTTTCTTTACTTTTTTTATTACTTTTTTAGCGGTGGGTTAAATCTCTACATATGCATATGCCAAGTCTTTTCCTCTAAAGCTTCCTCCATCTGAAGGTCAGACAGACAGGGACAGACTCAAAGTACGGAGATTCAAAGCCAGAACTGAATGCAGTGGCCAGTCTACTAGTGTGTCTGTGCATCACAAACCCCTTGCCATGCTCTCTCATCAGAGGGAACTGTTGGTTGATTAGCAGACGTGGGCATTGGGAGTGATGCGAGGACAAACCAATTAAGATTATCATTAACACCATAGAAGGCTGTAGCACGCCACATATTTCCCAACAGTGACCAACTGTCTGTAACCTGTTGTCACTGGTTTACTGTCAATGCACATAATGAGCTTACATATTCTTTTGCCCTCCTCTTTACACATATTTGCACACAAACACATGCACAAGCAAGCTGTCTATGAAGGTACAGAGGAATAAAAACGCATTTCAAGGCTACACATTTGCTTACATTCCACTGCATTCTTAAAAGCTAAACTGCTAAATCTAAAGCTCTCATTTGCAGACGTCATGTGACCTCACACCAGCTCACATAAAAACACGTGAACACACATACACAGACATTCATTCATATGCAGGTGTTCTGTTTGTGTTGAATAACACATCTCATTTGAATGAATGCAACACCAATTAGGACTAAATTATTTCTGTCATGAATGTCAGTTGATTAAATAATTTTATTGACACCATTGATTATCCTATCATGGTGGAAATTAAGTGTTCCATCACCACCTGTCTTTAGAACAGGTTAACGTTTTGAACAAGGCAAACACTTAGGAATTGCTATAGGTTTTTTCTCTAACAGAACATGCTTTGCCATTGAACCGTTATATCATTTAATCAAACGTCTACAACTACATTAAATTGGAAATTATATATATTGCACAATAAAGATAGTCTAGTATATTCACCTCAATGTACCGTAAGTAGCTTGTACTGTGTTATTTATCCATATATTTGTACCGTGTATAGTTGACTATGCCTGGAAAGACAACTTATTTATGATTGCTTGGTTTGAAAATATTTGCTGATACCGGCATACAGTATTTGCTAAATTAAAGCTTCCCGAACTGCTACAGGGGAAGATAGTTGTTAAATGTATATATTTCCAACATTCAAATACATTATTGATTTTTTTCCATATTACTTTTTGAAAGCAAACTAAAACATTTACAAGGTTTGCAATAATTTGCAATATCTATTTTCACAATTTTCTTGTGTCCGGTTTTGATTACTTGTTTGTGTTTCTTTGCAATGTAACAGCAGCAGCTCTGTTGTACATTAATGTACATGGTAATGTTGCTGAGGTAACGCCGTTTGTTATCACCTCTGTAATGTAACTATATTCTCATGTCAAAGCTTGAAAATGTTCAGTAAAATGGCAAAAAGTTCAAGGAAACATGAATAAATTGCTGAATGAATTGTTAATCTTGACAGCAACACATACTGGCTCCCCCGGTGTTTAGGTTTGGGAGAGGGGTGTTCATATGCCATAATATTGATTGAGCTGTCTTTAGCCGGAGGGATAGCGCATGTGGTAGACATTTCAAGTGTTCCTCTTCACCTCTACACCGAAATGCATGCTAATAGTGTTGTTAAGTATTTGGGCTAGAGGGAGTCTATCACATGTACTGCACAGTACCATCTTCCCCCACTGGACAAGAGATGCTGCACTGTGGAATGTAAGCTTAGAAGATGAATAGAAAAGAAGGAAGAGAAGACACCAAGTGGAGAGACATGGAGAGACATGGACACACACTCACTGGGATTGTGTGTGTGTGTATGTGTGTGTGTGTGAGAGTGGACACGGCATACACACATTACCTCATCTTAGTATCGTCAACCCAAACTGACATAAACAGGCCCTAGAGCTGCCCTATCAGTGATAGACTTTACATAACGGCTGAGTCACTCACAATCTATTTTTATGGCTTTGAGGTGTGTATTTGTGTGTGTGCGTGTGTATGTGAGAAATAAACATCTGTCTCCATGCATGCATACACACACACAGAAAGAGAACACACACTAAACAAGAAAACCGTATAATGTCAATGCATCTAAACTCATATTGGATTTCTTCATAATCTACTGTGGAGTTTTATGAAGTAGTTGAACAGAATATAATTCCTGATTTGTTATATTCAGTATGCAACACTAAGACTAAGATATAATAAACATCAAACAATAATGTTACTGTAATAACAAACCCATGACTAAAAACAAATAATGTAATCAAAAATATAGTTTCAGAATTTTGGTGAGAACTGCTAAACCACAGGAGACCAAACCTTGGCTCGATTTGAATCTTTATTTGATGTAATTGTGTAAGAAGTTAGAATATTCAGGATATACTGTATGGTGATATTCCATCTGCCACTGAATAGAATGTCTACTGACATGACAATACAGTGAATGCAAAATTGAAACAAGGACTGCATACTAAATTATTGATTGAAGTCTGGGACTATAGGTCCAGGATAAAATAGTTTTAATGATATTTCTATATATGTTTTCCTTCTTTCTTTAATCTAAAATAATACTAATCTGAATTAACCTTTCCAATTGTAATAATGCTTATACTGTATGCGAAATGTTCTAAAGATGTTAAACATTTTAGAACACGACCATTGACAATGTTCAATAGTATTGATTGTTTAATAATTATGTTAATGTACATTTGTCAACCTTATTGTTTATGTAAGAACACATGGAAAGTGCATGTGTGCATGTACAGTACACGTACACACACACACACACCTGTCTGCCACTCTGAGTTGCACTGAGCCTTTTCTGCTCTACTTTTTTCCTCTATCTGTCATTTTAGAGCATGTCGCATAGTTTAACCCCCTCCCACGCAGCACACACACACACACATACACAGGCGCGCGCACACAGTGCTTTATTTCAACACATTGATCGAACACACACACAAAACAGACTTCATACATACCCACACACACAATGTGAAATTGAGGCATGATTTTCAACAAACTGTCAGACAGGAATGTTGTCATTTTCAGTGAGAATGGACACATGATGCTGCAAAGCTATGTCGACAGTACTGTAGATTTAGAGAGGGGGGGGGGAGAGAGAGAGAGCGAGAGAGAATCCTTTAATGTGGACATAGTTGTGTTTAATATGCGTGCGTGCGTGTGTGTGTGTGTGTGCGCGTGCGTGCCTACGTTTTCATGGCGATGAATGATTTTGTAGTCAGGTCATGGTGGCACCATGACACTCTCTGTATGTCTTTCTGTCTTTTGAAGCAAGAGTGCATACACAGCCACAATATCTTCCTGCTGTGGAATTGAATGCAAGTGATTTAATGAGTAAAATGTATCTTGTGGATTTTAAATCCACCGTGGTGTCCATAACTTATACATAAAAATTATTTTACAACTGCACTTTTGTGATGAGCTATCAAGACAAAATTATTGTTGTCCTGGAATGAATGATATATTAAAATGTGTCCTTGATGTGTCCTTCAGCATTTAATGTTGGAATTTTGACAATCACTGGTAGCTCATTTCTTTCACACTTAAAAATCCCTTTGATGTTGCTAATTTAAGTGGAGAATTGCAATCACATATCCCATAGGCTACATTAACCAATTATTATTAATAACAGCTTGGCTATTGTCAGAATTTATCATTCTAGTTACTGTAAAATTGCAAGTCCTTATTTACACACTATAGACTCCAGAAAGGGATGTCAATATTAAATGGACAACACAACAGACTCTTAATTTATAAAGATTAGTAAATGTTAAAAAACATAAACTGTCATGGGCATATAGATACGAGAAGTCAATATATCAACAGCATTTAAGATAAGTGGTAAAAACATGATGCAGGCTGCAAGAATAACAAAGGGACCATCTGAGATAATCCTGTTTGTGTTATCTTGTTGAGTTTAAATGCCAATGTTGAGTAGCCTATGGAGACCAGATGAACTGAATATGAACTAGTGCTGCAGAGTATGAACAGAGTGCCTCTTACATGCACACATGCATACACAACTATAGAGTGGGTATAGGTTATTGTGGCGGTGGCTATACTGATAAGCACAAATCAATGTTTATAAGATTAAGTAAACAAATTCGATCTTGACCTTAATAAGAGATAACACCCTATACCGCAATGTCATGTCATGGAGGCTGTCTACAGACTCCAATAATCTAGAGGCTGTACACGCATGGTTTCCCGTTCAATCCTGGTTCATCCTCCGATGCATCGATGATGGCATGATGACATTGTATCACCTTTGAGTGTTGACACTGGGCCACTTTTACTGCCTCAGAGGGGCTATTATATGTTTTCGTTTCAAAGGTGATTGGATGGCCAATTGGGTACCAGCAGGGGATTTTACGCGTGACATAATGTTATACCAGAGAGCGTTTGCCATTATGCGACTAAAAATATATAGACCTGCACACACATTCTTTACAGCAAAACACACACGCACGCGAATACACAGCGAATACACAACATTCGATCAACAGAGGAAAATATGGGGACAGGCAAGGGAGACTTACGGGATGACCCTGGGCTCTGTTCACGAGGCACGTGCCGACTCCTGGGGTTATTCCGCTGGTCCGGAAACAATCAAATGCCGTGATCACAGTCCACGTCCCTGCAAATGTACCAGAGGATCACGTAGAGGATGAGCAGGATGGCGAAGATAAAAAGCGCTACTAGGATGGCCTTGGTCACCGGAGAGATGAAGGACTGCATGTCAGACCGGAGCCGGCAGAGCGGCTTGGAGATCCGCGTCTGTCTCAGTTAGCCCTTTCTCACTCTCTCCTCTTCTCTCCGCTTCTGGAAGAACTGTTGTGAACGGCACCCGAGGCTTTGTTGTACCACACGCACAGATATTTACACCCCACGCACACACTCCCACGCATAGGCTGAACCAGATGCGTTAGCAGGCGCGCGGAGAGTGGGGGCTTCCCTTCTTAAATGAGTAGAATTCCCCGTGGGAGCACATACAGCACTGCGTTCACAACGTGTGTACAACAAACATAACCCGCGATACCAGAGGCGCTTCATTCAAACTAGAACACTGATAAAACGTCATAAATATTCATCGGGCTCAGGTAGATTCCAGAGATAGTGGCTCCAGAGAGCGATAGCGTCGATGATTCTGAAGTTGCGCGCACTGTTGCTGTCGGTTGCGCTCCGCAGTCCGTGCGGTGAAGCAGGTTTATTAGTATTCCTGACTGAGCGCCCCGCCAACTCTCTCGCCATCGTCAGAAGCATACACGTGCATAACGGCTTGGTGATATTGTCTCAAAACGAACTTGGACATTCCGTTTTTTTTTATGACAGAGGAGTCTTTGGACAATAGATCAGCGTGGTTGCGGGCCTGATGCAGGGCACTGTTGCTTTGAAAGCAACAAGCTGCTGCAGGCTTCCCGTTCCCAGTGCAGGCTTGGAATCGCCAGTTGTATTACCATATGGCTATTATTGCCACGGTTCTACTTGTTTATTTTATTCTATTATGTTACTATTTCTGTTCAATTCTTATTATGTTAAAACAAGTGTAGCCTAACAATTAAATACATTTGTTCTAAATTAATAAAACTGCAAGGCAAAATGTGGCCACACGTTTTACAGCCAATTCTGCACAATATCGTTAATTCTAAAATGTACACTGCCATTAACCGCAACATTGACACACATTGGAACTGATCATTTCTATATTCCATCACGTAATACAAAATGAAGGCATTTATTTATAGCACATTTTTTGAGTGGACACATTTGTCCTTCACAGGCTATTTTATTTGCCAAATGAATGCATTACATTTCACCATTATTAGCCTACGTTTTATGTATTTCTATAATAATAATAATTATTATTATTATTATTATTATTATTATTATTAGGCAATTTTAAGGCTAGAGGTCTATAGCAGCCTAGACTATAGTTGTAGGCATGTAACCTATAGTAGCCTAGTTGTATCCTATTAGTAGAAGTATTAGAGTATAGCTATATATAGCTACATAATTTCCAAGTCTCAGTCATAGGTAAGCATAATAATAGACTCACCAATCTAAGTGGTGTAGCAGCCTATTTATGCCTAGTAGACTCTTCTGAGCACTGATGAATTAGCAACAGTTGAAACAATATATTGCATTTCTTATAGCCTATACTACACACTTTGAAGTGGGGCATTGATTAGGATAATTTCTGTTAAAATACCCATGTAATAACTATAGGCATGTGGGAGAATGGCCAGCCATTCCGTCTAAATGACAGAACCTATACTGACAAAACCGAACAGATAAACGTGTTATTGCCAGATGGGCACTAACAGCAATACATAGACAGGATCGAAAGTTTACAACCAAAGGAACAATTAAATCCATTGCAGCGCGCACACAGCTGCTGCTGCCACTAGATGGCGACAAACACACAGAAACATTCTTCCTTTACTTAGCTCATCAGATGTGATGTTGTCTGGCTATTCCGCATATATCATGACACAGTAGCGTCTTGCATTACAACCATGACAGCTAAACGGATTTAACAATTAGGCCGCGCAACAGGTAGGATAGTTGCCAACAATATCACACAATAATAATGTGTACTGCGGCGATTGTTTGCTTTTTGGTTCGCTAGTTAGCGAACGTTAGCTAACTAGCCAGCTACAACATCGGGCCTATTGACAGTAATGACTGAGGAAGCTGGCAGGGCTAGCTCAAATGCTAACTAGCGTTCTCGATAAGTTTAATCAAACGTGCAACGCAAAGTTGTGCTTATTGTATCGATCAGGCGTGTTTTATACAGGATAAGATGTTGGTTGCAGCATATGACGTGACGACAACATATGTGCACCACGTATCTTTGTTAAGTATTGTCACAGCAGAGATTGCCAGTAGTGAGTCGGACCATTTCCCTGCTGCAAGTTGCTAGCGTCTAACAAACTACCTCAGAAAAGGCCTTTGGAAAAGCGCAGTTTGTGCTTGGTTAGTTAGTTCTAACTATATAACCCAGTGGGTTCCTGCTGAGTGTCGTCAGTGACACAATCAACTGCGTGGCTGTTGTCCATACAGATGCTTGACCCACTGGCCCCTATAGTTCTCATGTCAAAGTTAAGCTATTTGGTTTTGTGGCAGTAAAGATCTTACCCGCACGCGTTATATTTTTGGAGCGGGTTGGTTATAATGTTTACATTTCTATGTATTCTTACATTTAACATGTAGGCTACAATTATACTATTTTATTTAGAGCGCTTTTATAAACCTACGACTGGATAACTGCAACATTCGGTATGTCATTTTGCATTTAATCATTGTCAAGTAACCTCTCTCTCTCTCTCTCTCTCTCTCTCTCTCTCTCACACACACACACACACACACACAAACACTACATCTCTACCCCCCCCCCCCCCCCCCCTACAAACACACACAGACTAAGCACCTGTATAAATAAAGATGAATATTGATGAGAAGTTGGAGGGAATGCTGCTTAAGTGCAGTGGGGATGGGAGAGCGGGGCTGGGAGGGGGACTCGTGGTGATGACCCTGGGAGAACGCTCCCTTGCCAATCACCCTCTCTTGGCGGAGGATGAAGAAGACGAGGACCTGACCGAAACCTCAATGGTCACGCACGATCTGGTACCCCCAGAGCAACTCATGGTGCAGGAGGAGACGACACGGAATGGTGGAGGAGGTGGAGATGTGGGAGAGGGGATACATTTCCCCTTGAAGCTCTCCAATAAGCTGCCTTGCTCCCTCCACATACCAGTGAGTTCATGGTGGTTTAGTAGTGGTCCTTTTTTTTTAAAAATCCTTATCAAGGGCATTTAGGCAGAAAGACATTCCATGCATACTAAATGGTGGGTTGTATCATTATTCCAAATTCCATTGTTTCAAATATTCCGGGACATTTTTCTTTATTTGGAATTTTGCGATATTTTAAATAATTGGATATGAGATAAGTCAGAACATGTTCTTCAGTACCCGGAGCTAAAATATAGACTTATGTCTTAAGTATGTAAACATAGCATGTATGTAGTGTTAGATAATCAGCATGGATCACAGTTATATAGTTACAGTTAATATTTTGCTGTATTCTCACAAATACCACAGACATAAGATTTCAAATCTTCGCATTGCAACATTACAGCATAAATGTTAGGTGGCAAATAGTCATGCTATTTGCCCAGCAGATAATGGTTAAGTTTATTTGGTTGCAACACCTGTTATTAGAATGAGTTTGTTGTTCTATGCTTTGACATGTTGGTATTGTTGCATGCCCACAATGCATTGTACAATGTTTTATTTTGGTTGTGGAAATGTATTAACATTGAGCTAGCAGGTGATATCTCTCTGTTTAAAGTATAGGTTTACTATGCAACTTCTTTCCACCATTGTACTAAAATGACTTCGTACATTGTACTTCCATTTCCATACCCGTTAACTACATTTGAATCTGAAGAGGTGAGCAGTGGAAAATAGTGAAGGAGTTCAGTTTCCAAACTTGAGTCGGTCCGTGTTCATTAATGAGAAGAGGTTTAACGTATAGCCATTCTAACTCTGTCTGTGCATCACCACACTTTGACAGTTGAGCATCAAGCAGGAGCTGAAAGTGTCAGATCCACTGGCCCAAATGAAGAAGGAGAAAAAACAAGCCAAGGACATGATGGTTTGTCCCAAAAAGAAAAAGAGGAAACAACACTCACCGGCTAAGGTGCATGTTGTGGGAATGAGTTAATATGCTCTCTCTCATCTAATTCTACTAAGGTTTTTTTAAGTTGGCAGTTGCATTATGGGTGCACACATTCATTGTGTGCTGATGATGGTGATATTATCACCACAAGCTGACAATATCCCATATAGCTTAATGTTGTTGAATAACAATAACATGTATTTATTTGTTATTCTTCTCTCCCATGATAGATTCTGACCATCAATGACGATGGATCATTGGGGCTCCAAAACCCTAAATGTCATGTATGTGTTCACTGTAACGCTGCGTTTCGGACCAACTACCATCTACAGAGGCATGTCTTCATCCACACTGGTGTGTATGGTTTGAATTGAGCACATTTAGTGTTGAGAAATGACGACCCATACATTACAAGAGAATTCAGGTTTATTATCTGAAGTGTATTTGAAGCTACTGAGGTTAACCTATTATCCTTTGCGGCTCCCAGGAGAGAAGCCATTTCAGTGCAGCCAGTGTGATATGCGCTTCATTCAGAAATACCTGCTCCAGAGACATGAAAAAATCCATACCGGTGAGTGAAATAGCTACAAGGGGATGCCTGACCTTAGTCTATCATGGATGACCTTTAACCTCTATTTCTTTCATCTCTGAGCAGGGGAGAAGCCCTTTCGCTGTGATGAGTGTGGGATGAGGTTCATACAGAAGTATCACATGGAGAGACACAAGAGGACCCACAGTGGTGAAAAGCCATACAGATGTGACTACTGTCACCAGGTGAGCCTGCTGTCTCAATCAAAGAAAAACATTTTTCTATAGGGCCTAACAACAATATATTTCAGATGATGTCCTTCATACTTTTGCTAGTATGGCCATTCAGTTTCCTTCTAAGTGGTATTATAAAGGTCTTAAAGTCTCTTATCTTTAAGAGCATTTCTCTTGAAGATCTCGGGGGGAGGGGGGGGGGGTACCCTGATAAAGGCGTTGGTGGCAATACTTAAGGGAACTATGTAGGATCTTGGCTTCCACTAGATGTCACACTAAGCACCAGCATCTCAGACGATACAAATGCTTTGAGGGCCAAACCCGCACTCATGCACGCATTAACACGCACACATATGTAAACAAAGAATAGAGCTCAGATAACAACACAGAGGGAATGTGATGTCATTCATCATCCTATCATCCTCTGCTCAGGATGCAATTACTCCACTATATCTTTACATAGAAGAGTTGTTTGCAGCTATATTAAAATTTAAATAACATATATGATCTACAGTATAAGATCACTAATTTAGCAAATAGCAATAAAAAACGAAGAAAGAAGTAAGTAAGTAAAATGTGTTTATATAGCACATTTCACAGATAAAAATCACAAAGTGCTTCACAACTGTAGGGGAAACACAACAATAGTAAATACATGACAGCACATGAAACAAATAAATAACCAAACAAAGGCAAATAAACAAACAGAAAAACACGTCAGACTGGCCTCACTACCCTACAGTCTAAATAAAAGCTTCTTTAAATAAGTTAGTTTTCAACTGTTTTTAAAGTTTCCACCGAATCCAAGCAGCGTAGGAAAGGTGGCAATACATTCCACAACCTAGATGCCACTTCCTGAAAAGAACGGTCCCCTCTAGTTTTAAAATATAACAGATTGGTAATTTAATTGAGAACCGGGTTACATTTTAAATGTCCAAAGGCATGTGAATTGAAATGCATGTTTGAGGTCCTGCGTTATATTCACACATGGCCTGTTAAGTGTGTTTGAAGTAAAGATTTTGAGCCTCGTTGGTCTGTTTAAAGACTTTGCTCAATTGCTCTTCTATGAGTTGTGTAAAATTGCATCATATCATTTTTTCAATTTAATTAACTTCTGATTAATGTAGTCTTGTTCTAGGTGTGTTATATTCCAGGACATGAAAATATAAAAACATTGATAAAAAAATGTAGTTTATATAATTACTTTGTGAAAACTGCATACTAATGTGCTGCTCATTCACTTTACTTTTAGAAACTTGGCACAGAGTTCTATGATTTACATTTTTACTTTTGATTGGATACCCATATATTTGTTCATACACATACATATTTGGGCGCACTGCTAGGCAAATTAAATGATTGTCCCCACACTGGCAAGCCTTCTGAGCATCTTAAGCATGTTAGGGGGAAATGTTCCATCCCTGATGACTGAGCAGGATGCAGAGAGATTCGTAGCAGTAGAGCATTTAATAATGGACCTGGTTTTGTGCCTCTAGATGGTTTAGCGGGAGTGAAACACTGCTTGTTTCCTTTTTCCCCCCACAGTACTTCTCAAGAACAGACCGGGTTTTGAAGCACAGGAGAATGTGCCACGAGAACAGGGAGCGAAAGGCGCACAAGGCAGCGGGCAAAGCTGTGCCTCCACATGACGCAGACTCTCAAGGTCTCGCCCTTCCTGCCAAAGAGTGTTCACTGCCCAAGAAAAAACGTCAGAAGTGTTCAGACAAGTCGCAAGGCCCGGCTACTTCCGCCAGCATCCAGATGGAAGGACACCAAACCGTCTCTGTCATGGCCTCGGAGGAGAGAGAGGAGCCGAGACAGAGCAAAATCGAATGTCTACCTCTTTACGCCAACTCCTCCAAAGTTAAACACGAGTATGTGCTGGCTGGCTACTCCGTAGAACTGCCTGAAGAGTCGGCTAGTTCCCGCCAAGAGGGTAAGGTGTCCTCTGAAGCCGCTCCTCCACCTAAGCTTGTCCTGAAGAAAGTCCCTAAGAGAAGTCTCAAGCAGCCAAGTGAACAACCCCCTACCAACCTGTCCCCTCTGTCTTCCTTTGAGGAGAGCAGTAAGGTCACCAGGTACACCTTTGAGATCGTGGACAAACAAAGCCTTCTGGATGTAGAGAGCCATGCTGAACTTGAGCCTGTCGAAGCCCTTCAAGGAGGTCAAACCAAACCAGTGGTCAACAGCACAAACTATGACGACGCCATGCAGTTCCTCAAGAAGAAGCGATATCTGCAGGCCGCCGTGGCCAACAACAGCCGTGATTACACCCTTAATGTAAGCAGCATCTCTTCCCAGACCCCGGTTACGCAGTCTGTGGTGTCGACCCTCATCGACGAAACGGTCCCTGCCACCATCCTGGAGCCTCAGCCCATCAACACAGAGATGAAGGCTGCTCATGACAAGAACGTGCTGCCGGATGAAGTCCTCCAGACCCTGTTGGACCACTACTCCCACAAAGCCAACGGGCAGTCGGACATCTCGTTCAGCGTGGCCGACACTGAGGTGACATCCAGCATTTCCATCAACTCGACCGACGTCTCCGACGGCAGCCCCGTGGAGAGCCTGGTTGGCTCCAGCGCACAGGCTCAGCCTCCCGCGGAGAAAGTCAGCCTCCTTCACGAGTACTCAAAGTTCCTCCAGCAAGCTCTGGAGAGGACCAGCCAGAATGACAGCTACCTGAGCAGTCAGAGTCTCAACCTGGGCTCAGAGAACCCCACCTTGGCTGGACAGCCCCTCTTCTCCACAGAGAAACCGTTCCCTTCTCCCAGCAGGTTTAAATCAGGGATGAGTTCGCCGATACGGTCCGCTTTAGAGAAACCTCACTTCGGGCTACTGGTGGGGGACTCCCAGCACTCGTTTTCATTTTCAGGTGATGAAACCACACCCCCTTCTGCTGTGTCCCCAGCCGAAGAAGACTTTCTGGATCAGGTATCGCCTTCCAAAAAGTCTGACTCTTCGCAGGTAATGCTGCAGAATTTTCAAATCAGCACTTTTGATCAGAATTTCAGATCACATTTCCAGACATCGAGGTCTGGGGTATCATCGCAGTTCACCATTGCCAACGGACAAGTAAGTCTGCGAGGACACAGTACAGACTTCACAGAATTCCCCTTAGTTCCTGTCACCGAGACCAGGTCTCAAATCAACTCCTCCCCGGATGTTTCATCCAGCGAAACCTTTGGCTGATTTGAGAAGAGAAAAAGATTAACCATAAAATCCTTTAACTGGCACTTTATAACCAATGTCCTCTGTTCTGCCAAAACAGGTCCCATTGCAAAGCTGTACTCCTAAAAATAAATGTATTTGGTCTCCCTCGAATTAGATTAAATAATGCATTTGTCGTTCACACGCCATTCAAAGAAGAACGTAGATCCAAGAGAGTAGTGACCAAAGTGCAATGCCACAGATATATTTGCTTGTATCAATGCCATAGATTATTTCAATTTAGTTTATTATCACGTTTGCCCAACAATTTATTGCACATACAAATATTAGTAATCCCTTTAATGAATTGAAATCATAATCTGTTTCTAGCTTCTGTATTGCAACAGTTTTTCTTAAATGGAAATGAAATCATAATCCTTAGTTTGATGTAGATTAGTGATCTATTATGAAAGTCACTTTATTTCAGTCACCTGAAAACAGGTGTTGCCCATTGAGATTTTTGTGATTGAATTTATATGTCCAACAATCACAGATTGGTCAAAGAAGATGAGCCCAAGTGGGAAATTAATTCGCTTGTTTTTCCCCGCCACATACAGCCACAGTGTGTTGGTGTTCCAAAATGATATGCACTTATTGGTCGTAGAAAATTACATTGTATTTAGTCTCCCAAATTAATAAGTAGGATATTAGATTTGACTGCTTAATCTGTGCACAAAAACAATGTGCACTTCACACATTATAGATAATGTTTTATTTACTATGTATCTGCCCTTCCCTCCAATTGAATTAGAAAATAGCTGATCTGTTGGGCGTTTATAATGTAGTTATTTGTTATTTTTCCCTATCAAATATATAATTTATATATGTATTTTAATTAAAGGTTTGGGTTTTTACCATGGTAAAATTGTTAAACTGTAACTGCACCCTAAAATGTGTTTTTGGGCTGTAAACTATATATGACTCAGTCAGTGCTGGTGTTAATATTGACAAAGGTCCCGTTTTTATAAAAATCTGCATTTTATGGGCTGAAAACGGATCTACACGCCATATCCATTAAATATCACCCCAGGTCCTTGCTGGTTTTCATCGGCACATTCAGTGTGCTCATACTTCATCAAATTCAAATGTAAACGTTAATGGGGGTTTCCCTCTCAGCCCATCCCCTCACTGATGCATTTTTCAAAGTTGTAGTGGGTGGAGTCAGAGCAGGGGTGCAGTTACACTTTAAATGTGCTTGCTTTTCAAATTTAATAGATTTTGCATTTGTGCCTTTTTTATATTCCAGTCTCTTTTTTTTCCCCATTCATGTACTTGTTCTTGTTTAATCGATGCTGTAGACCTAATAATTTCACTTGCACATTATCAGCAAATATATAAGCTAAGTTATCCACTCTGTAATCAAATAGAAAACAATCTATAGGATATCTTTTTGTTTTGGCTGTGCATAATATTATAATATTTTAAGAATCCAGAAATTGCTTCTGTGAGAGGCACAAAATAGCACCAAGATAAAAATGTTAAAATTGTTAACCTTATGTATGTGGTTAGAAAATAAGGCATTTATTGGCTCTCCTGTATTATGTGTATGTTAAGAATCATGTTAAATGTCTCAAGTTTTAATAGTTGATTATGTCTTAGTTACAAAACTAGATTTCAATTATAAGATGCATTTAAAATGAATCCACACAATTTCACCTAAATATTGGCTTTTTCATTTACCGAAGCAGACATTAAATGTATTTATTTTTATTTTGTTGCTAGGGCACCAGAAAATCAGTGTTGTGTGTTCCATCAAAGTAGGTTTTCACGTTTAAGTTTACTGGCTTTAAATGTAACACTTAACACTGACAATCAGGGACAGATGATAAACTCATCAGCCGAAAAACTCAATTGTCTTTTTATGAACATTCCCTCTAGAATGTATAGAAAACAAAAAACTGCTGTAAATATCATGTATATTTTTCACAATCCATTTTTATGTCATGAGAAATGCTCATATTTGTCAGTAGGGTGACATAGTTTGTGCAAAATACAGTGAAAGTCATATAAAGCCATTTGTTTCCCAACAGTTTTACGTTTGACAATGAACCCGTTTCACTGGCTGTGAAAGTCCGGCTTTCTGATATACTTGTATATATCTCCATTTGGTTTGTAAATGGACCACTGTCACAGTGTAGTAAATGTGATGATGAATCAGTTGGAAATATTGTCAGTATAGGGTCTCTACAGTTTATATGTTGAAAATATTTTCTCCTCATCTCCCCTGGACATTGCTCATTGTACACACTGTTTGGTATGATCATGTGTGTGTAGATAGAATACTTCACTAGCTACATATTCCAATGTATGCACTTTTTAAAAGCACAGTGCTGATCTGTATTTCTGCTTTTGTGGAGATAACCTCTGAGGTATTTTTAGTGAATAGAGATTGAAATAATTTATGAGTAGTAGGCTATCACACAATCCTTTCTTTTGTGAATTAACTATAACCTGGCCATAAGTGTCCTTGTATAAGATGGAGGAAAAAATATCTTTGTTTTGTGCAAAAATGTCTGAATGATTAACTTTTTGATAACTATTTTTGAAATGTGTTGTATAAGGCAATGATATCATATGCAGTAATTACTGCTATACCCTCATCTAAATCTGTAAGTTTAATAATAATCGAGCTCTTTCAAATATGGAGAAGTTTGATATGTATGGTATTTTAATAATTTTACTTGAGAAAGAAACCCTTCTGAAGCTGATCATAAGTAGGCGTAGTCAGGCTAAGATTTATTTGCATGGTCTCTAAGTTGGGTTGAGTAAACATGTTTATGCATATTAATGTAAGGCTTTACTTGTAGATGATTTATTTCAATAACGATAGTATATGATTACAGTTTTACGAGTACTATAATTTGTAAAAGACCTGATTGAATTGTCGTGTTCATTGTTGTGTGTCATGTCCTTATAAATAAAATAATTCTCAGTT
This sequence comes from Typhlichthys subterraneus, assembly GCA_027564835.1. NCBI lineage: Eukaryota > Metazoa > Chordata > Actinopteri > Percopsiformes > Amblyopsidae > Typhlichthys > Typhlichthys subterraneus. The sequence continues at coordinate 23,316 of JAODUH010037955.1, read as the reverse complement.
TTTGCTCCGCGAGTGTTTGTTCGTTCGAAGCGGCAGCATAGTAGCCTATTTCATGTCCCTGAAATATCCTGACCATAATCGCTAATCACATTACTTTGCAACTTGAGCCACTCCAAGGCTGGCCAAAACTAACAACACCAATAATAATTTACCTACCCACTCACCCTGGAAGGCTATTGGTGTGAAAGTGTGTAGCCTACCTGTTGACTGGTGACGTTTACACAAACACTCATTGGACTCACTGTGGTGCGGTCGTGTGGACATTATTCTTATGCTAAATTGTATTTTATAATCGTTCCAACTTTTTCAGATTGGTTGTTTGTTTTGAAACGTTGATCTTTAATTTGAATCGACTGCGATGGTCCATGGTAAAAGGTGAGACACTTGTTTTGTGAAGCAGCATGGCGAACGATGCATTTGATCCGTGAATCTGTTATTTGAGAGACTGGGTTAGTTATTTCCTATTCTTTCAAGTAAGACTTTATATTGACTACATTTTACCACCAGCCCGTTAGAACGTGTTAAACAGTAATAATGTATTATAAATAATAAAAATCGTTAAACTAACGATGGTAAATTATGTTCCAGGTAATCTAACACCTGAATCCGGGTGTCTGTACAGTATGCAGGCACACCTCTGTTTGATTCCTGGGTGGGTGAGCTTTGTCTTGTCATTCAACTCTGAAGAAAAAACTGCATAGGCTACAAACGTTGTCTGTCAAATGAAACTTCAACCATACATTGACTTTTTTTTCTTCTTCTTTTCAAACGTTCAAAGTCTATTTGTAATGTGCTTTCTTCTTGTGGTTAGAAACTGAGCTGATTCCAAACGTGTAAAGTAAGTTATTATAGCAATTTCCATGTTAAATGAGGAAATACATTCCATCCTGCCTGCAGGTTGCCATGGAAATCCTGCCCATAGGCTGGACTATGGTCAGTCGTGAACAGGAACAAGCTGTCAACACCACCCCAAACACTCCTGATCTATTCCATGAAGATGCACAGGTAGAGACCCACTATCCACCCAAGGGTCCAGTTCCAGATCATATGTCAGTCCTATTGCAGCCGAGCAGAATGTCAATCCCAAATCTCATAATGTTCTGTGTTCAATTTCTATTACCGCCTCATATGAAAATACAACCTAGTCACACAAGGTAAAGTACTATGATCAGAGGTGTTCTGTCAGCGTTTTCAGCAGCCCAGCCAACCCTGGTGGAGGGTCAAGCTGTTTGTGTGGGAGCCCGTGCTCTTCGGCACCTGGGATGGTGTGTTCACCACCTGCATGATAAACATCTTTGGAGTGGTGCTGTTCCTGCGCACTGGGTACCTAGTGGTAGGACCGCACACGCACGCACACGCAAACTTACTCACTCACACACACACACACAGGTGAATGTACTTGTATAAACCCAGCATGCATTGATGTGTTGGAGAGTTTAATATGATGTGGTTGAATATTTCTCGGACCCCTGCTGGGCACAGATGGAAGTGTTTTTCACAAGTGTTTCTGTAAGGATCCAGCTATGTTGACCATGAGTTCAGCTGCTGTGCACACACACACTTTGTACATGGGAGCAGGATGTTGACGTCCACCAACAAACTGACTTTATTTGATCTTTCTCAACGCACCATCTAGGGGAACACTGGTGTGCCAATAGGAATGCTCCTGGTCTCTGTGGTAGTGCTGGTTGCCCTGGTAACGGTGATGTCTGGCATCGGTGTGTGTGAGCGTTGCGGGGTGGGGAGCGGAGGGGTTTACTCCATGATCTCCACTGTCCTGGGGAGCAGAGTGGGGGGCACTGTCGGCCTTCTCTATGTGTTTGGACAGGTACGTGTGTGTGTGTGTGTGTGCGTGCGTGCGTGTGTGTGTGTGTGTGAGCGTGCACACATGAGCGTTTACTATTAAGGTGGGTTGGAATGACACAGGAAGTGAATGTGATTATAAGATGTTTTAATCATCTAGCCAACTCATCATTTACATTAGCGAAGCCTGTTCAATGTGTTATGACAGACATGCATTGTTTGTGACTATGACGCTGTGAGTATGATGACCAATTGGTATCTGTTATCAGGTTGACAGATACAATTTCTTTCTATACTGTGTATATTTGTGTGTGTGTGTACTGTATTTATATATTAGTATCATTCTGATGGTGAACTGTCATTTTGGACTTTATACTAATAGGAGAAGGTGGTGTTTTCCATCAATGCAGGAACGTTTCAGGATGGCAACTGACCTCCCAGACAGTTATACTGCCTACAGTAATGACATTTTTCCCATTCTACCCCATGTTCTCTCATTTCCTTGCTGTCCTGTAGTGTGTGGCTGGAGCCATGTACATCACAGGCTTTTCTGAGTCTGTGGCTGAGGTACTGGGCCTCCGGAACCAGTGGGCAGTGCAATGCATGTCTGGTGGCGTTCTCCTGGCGCTGCTGGGCATCAACCTGGCCGGGGTCAAGTGGATTGTCCGCCTTCAGCTAGTGCTGCTGGCTATGCTGGCTGTGTCTACCCTGGACTTTGTGGTTGGCACCTTCACACACTTGGACCCAGGTAAGACAAGAGAGGAGCGTGTCTGTGTTGGTTGAAATCAATCGGGGCATATTGCTGCTACTACTGACAGTGACCTATTTTAGCCATTAGGTGTCACTGTGGCATTAATTATATTGTGTGCCACTACTATATTATTGTAAGCATTGTCCTTGAAACCCCCTTCAGATATAGTTTTGCGGCATATTCAACAAATGTTTCTCATTCCTTGATGATGTGTTTGTCAGAACTAGTAACATGTGGAGGTCTGGTAGATGAGTAAGTTACCGTATAATGTCAGGATTACAAGGCCTTTATTCTCTTGTTCTGTAGCTCAAGCCATGACCTGTAGCATAATTACCCAGAAGGCATTTTTGTCATGAAAACACATTGTTGTGTTTTGCGCTTTCTTTTTTTCCCCCCAGTAGAATGTATTATTTCGCTTGCCTTCAGGAAGTCCTTGCCCATATTTCCTGTTCTCACTGATTATCAGCTTCCTCTCCACTGAGGAGAGAGCAAACAGTTCCAGAAGAGGAAAGCCTTTCCCTGTTCCTTCTTCAGCCGTCAAGGAGCGCGTGCTGGGCTAGTCGGCCGGCGTTGGGCGGTGGTCAGTTAGGCAAAAGGAAACATTGTCACTGAAGACAGGACCCATTTACGCTCATGATTCTCAAGCTGGGGCCTCAGCCCTCCTCTAGCCTTCACAAAAGCTCTTTCCTTACACCAGCACAGATGGCAATGGCCAATTTACTTTAGCGCGGGTTTGCGGTAGAACCAACCATAATGCATAATCCAGCCTTTTCCAATTAAGAGCTGCTGTGTGTTGTGGTGATCTCATGGTTGGCAGGCAGCCAGTGGGTCCCTTGGCTAGCAGAAAAGTATTGTCTAGCCTTTACTTACCAGGAGCCAAGTTATGTCCTGCTTACCTGCCAAGCATCCAGGTTGAAAAGAAACCAGTCCCAGGCATACACATGTTTATTGTTATAATGTAAACATTATTATTATTATTATTATTATTTGTAAGACCTTCCAGTCCTGCTGTAGGTTTCTCAGGTATCATTGGAATTGAATCCGAATGAGGAAAGTTGACTAGGCAAGTAGTCAATTCTGTATTTAGTGTGATGTTGATTTAGCCTGGTTCCAGACTGCTGAATCCCTTCCTGCATATCTTACCAACGATTCACTGAATAATGAAGTGTGAAATGGCAATTCAGTGTGATTATTGGGCTGTGATTATGAGTATTGTCTGTGGGTTTCCTTCGAGTACCAAAATAGTAAAGTTACAAAATCCAACCCAGACATACCGTACACAAGTAACATCAAATACGGTCTATGCCAGACTCTGTCACTCTATTTGAAGGCTATTGCCCACAGGGCAGGAAACCATGCTGTGCTTCATGGGTCATGAGGTTTAGGGTGTTAACCAGACTAACCCACATTGTTGGCCAATGACAAAAAGAAAAAGGCCGGAACTGCTATTCCTGAGACCGTCTCTCTTGGCATTTTGACAGTATGGACTTTGTTAATTTGAATGTGACTTCAATCTGATGATTCTGTAGTAGAATGGTGGTCAGAGCACAGAGATGTGACACCACAATACCTTTCGTATGACTACACCATCCAATGTATGTTATGCACGCTTGTTTTATTTGCCTGAATTGATACACTTTATCTTAAGAACCAACTAATAACGTGGGTTTTAATCAGTGTCTAGGGAAGTCCCACAGCCCTCAAAATGATTCAATAGGTATTTCCCCATCGCTGGATGGCAGCAGGCAAACCTCACTGCTGAATGTTGTGAGGGTTAGGCTTGGTTAGGTGTTGGAGCGTGATGTTATAGCTATGGTGGGGAGCTCATGGTGCAGACATTGACACTGACAGGCCAGCGTTTGCTTGGTTTCATTGTGATTGTTTGGATAGAGGGTGGTCTCTTGAGGTCATGGGATGGATGGGGTTTGGACTTAGAGGCCCATTTGATCTGGGTTTTTACAGTCTTCTTGAGTTCCTTCCCAAAGCGAGACATTTTGTGTTGAATAACTACCTCCAGACCTGCAGGTTTAGCGTTTGACATACATTTGAGCTAACTTTCTTATTTTCTCTCTTTCTATTTCTCCCCCAACCCCCTCCCCACCCCTCAATTCTTTGTGTAAAACCTGGAAGCAGCTAAGCTTGTGAATAGGGCGGTTACTTCCTTTTGGGTAAACATGTCATTAATCTGACGGAACACATTCTTTCCCACTGCAAGATAACCAAGGGGGAGAAACCGTCGGTGTTGTAACATAGGCCAGTCATTCAGATTTCACCCTGTTGATTAAGTGACCCCCAGCATTCCCCTTTGACCTTGTCAAATTTGGTCACTTTTTCAAGGCCTTGTCAGAAGGCAGAGATTATAGCAGCACCTGTAGTGTCTGTTTGCAGGAGATTAGACCATAAAGTTAACCTCAATACACAAACGGTTGTTTCCACTAAATGATGGTTACGTATGTAACCGCGGTTCTATGAATTTCGGATGACCGCCAGAGCTTGGCAGTCACTCTTACGTCTCACAAGAAGATGGCAAAAGGTCACCTCCTGGGGTCACCCAGGTCACAGGTGACCTTGTTGATACAAACACTCGACCTCTACATGCGTGTGATGGACATCCAGGTGCCTCTGGCAGTCAGTAGAAATGAAATAGAACTATGGTTCATAATTCAGTGTAAAATGTAAACATTCTGTATGATGTCATATTGACAATTCACAGGTGCGTACAGTTCAGTCAAGTAAACGTGAGCTGGAAGCTGATGTACTGTACTGTGAAAAGTAACTAGCATGCTGGTGCTTTCTCCTGCAGAGCATGGTTTCATCGGGTATTCGGCAGAGCTGCTTGGCAGAAACACCCCTCCAGACTATACCCCAGGGGAAACCTTTTTCACTGTCTTTGGGGTCTTCTTTCCTGCAGCGACAGGTGAGCTCATCTTTGGCCTGACATCATGAACCATAAAACCTAGAGAACACGCTCGTTCAGATTCTTTAGATACTACTGTTGTTTATAATAACTACAATATTCTCTGGTGTGACATAAACATGTGGTTAAATGAAATTATGTATGTACTAAAATATATATATATATATATATAGAGGTGTCGCATTGTGTGTGCTTTGTCTGTAGGCGTAATGGCTGGCTTCAACATGAGCTCAGACCTTCAGCGACCAGAACACAACATCCCTGTGGGAACGCTGGCAGCTGTCTTCACCTCGTAGGTCCTCCTCCTTTCACCACACCACAGTCCACTAGTTGCCTGTTATTTTACAGCATCATTCCTTGTTTTATTCAAGTCAAGCTACAAGTGCTTTTCTTTTTTTTGCCGTGAGTACCCCTACCATTAATTGTAATCATGCCCACTTAGTCAAATTGTGGGACGGATCGCTAAACATAATTATCTTCCTGTGATTTGTGGGATATGGAAAACCAGGCCAGTACAAACTAAATAATAAAATCTGTCGCTTGTCATGGAACAGAGCCAACTAGCCAACGCTGTGACCAATAAATGTCACCACATGGTAGATCTGAAATACTGTAGTTGTCCTATTAATAGACTGAGAGTGAGTTGATCAAGCTGTTGTACTGTGACCTACAGGTGGTTCCTCTATCTGGTCTTTGTATTCCTATTGGGGGCCATTTGCACCAGAGAGGCTCTGCGCTATGACTTCTTGATTGCGGAAAAGGTAACCCCTCTCTTTGTTTTAACCCTGCCATATAAGGGCGTTCTCTTTTGAACAGGGGCTTTCCCACAATGACAAACTGCTTTCCTAATTATTGGGTGGTTAAAGGAAGACTGAGATGGTTAATGCACATAAATGTAGATGTAATTATGTCTATTAACTACATTGCAAATATAGGAAGGAAGGAAGATTAGCCTGATAATCAGATAAACTGTATATTTGGGTTTTTAAGATGCTTCACTGAGCACATTGTAGACTAGAACATTTAGGACAAGTTCACAGGTGGCCAATTCTAATTTTAATGAAGTTTAAAACCTTGTATTTGTATGCACTCCAGCACATCAATTTTTACCAAATACATCTTTGCGTATTCGAGAAAATGCTTTCAGAGCTGCCGCAATTTCTCTTTTTCGAAAGCGTTAACAGAACGGTGTTAATAGTGGTCCAACATTACGGCACTATTGCGTCATTCATGGCCGTGCTGATGGATCCTGCATTCTCTGGGGTCCCATGGGAGATGTACAGGACTGGTATGGAGGCATGACTTGGCGTGTTTAGTCAACATGGAGCTGAGATCAAGTAGCTAGTCATACAGTTCTGTATGACTAGCTACACAACACACAGCTGTCATTACAACCCACCAGTAGGGAAGGAGAGTAAATGAGCAGAAGAGATGGTCCAAGATGAGTCTGGGAAGTTGGGGTGTGTGTGTGTGTGTGTGTGGGGGGGGGGTGTTCTCAGCTGTCAGCCAGTGGTGTTTTGTGCATGTGCTGCGCCTACGTGCGAGTACCAGAAGTTTAAATCCCCTTGGTATGGGCCAAACGCTCGGCCATCTGCGTGCGATTATATTGCACATAACCGACCGAGACTTCAACTGGATCTCAAGTAATGCAGAAAACATACTAGCCTCTCCATCCATCACTGTGTTGCAGCAGGGTGGCTGGGTGAACGCTGCTTTAGGGAGACTTGTTTTCTTAAAGGGCTGGCTGTAGCAGCGCAGAACAGGGTGTAGCCTCTGCGTTCGGGCCCCCTCTTCCTCTCCCACCCTGTTTGTTTTCCCTCTTCCTCCTCCAGGTCTCCTTGGTGGGTTTTCTCTTTCTGTTGGGCCTCTACATCTCCTCCTTGGCTTCCTGCATGGGCGGCCTGTACGGAGCACCCAGGATCCTCCAGTGCATCGCCGTGGAGAGGGTCATCCCCCCCCTGGCCTTCCTGGGGAAAGGGGTGAGTGTGGCTGGATGCAAAGATGGAAGGATTGGGGGCGGGGTGGTTTGTGAGGGGGGGGGGTTCTACAGAATGTCCAATATAATTAGATATATCAGTGGTGTGTGTGTGTGTGTGTGCGTTTGCTTCACGTTGTTACGCGTCCCTTTAAAACACCCTGCAGCCAAATAACGAATCTCACGCAGAAGGTCTCCCCTTGCTGTCCATCCTGCTTGAATGTATGTGGGGAGTCCATAGGAACACCGTGATAGAACTGCCTAACTATATAGTGGCGGCCTCCACTCCACAGAATAAAGGGAACTGCAGTGTATTACGCTGATGAGTTGTGGCCACTGCGTAAACAGACACATACACCCCAACACCCACCACACATCGCCAAGCCCCCCCACCCTCCCTTCCCGCCGCTCCAGACCGGCTGCACCGGCTGACCCCTCTCAGCGGTCTGGAATGAGGACCTAGACATCTTGGCCGTAATCAAAGCTGGAGAACAAACGCAGGAAGGGAGGCAGGCAAGGGCCCGGCCCTCGTGAAGCTGGCGTGTGGCCAGGCACAGGGGAACGCTAGCTAGCGTGTAGCACAGCAGTGGAGCTCCACAGTAGGCTGCTTCAGAATGATGCAGCTTTACGCTAGGACGCTAGTTCACGTTGAGACAAAATGTTTGTTTTTACACGTTGTTAAAATATATTTCATTGTTGCCTAATAACTTGCCAAAAATTTAAAATAAAAAATACAATTTAAAAATAGACACATTATCTTTGTTTCTTTATTTTACTTCTAACTAAGTCGCTCTGTCACTCTGTCTCCAACAGAGGGGTCCCAACAAGACCCCAGTAGCAGCCATCTGCCTGACTAGTCTGTTGACCATGGCGTTTATCTTCATCGGCCAGGTCAACACCCTGGCCCCCATCGTCACAATAAACTTCATGCTCACCTACAGCGTCATTGACTATTCCTACTTCAGCGTGGCCATGACCTACAAACTCCAGAACAAGGAGACCAGAGGCACTACTGTCTTGGCCAAGAAAGGCAACCGTAGACCAAGCAGGCTTAGCTCCAGGCCGCTCCTGGAGGCCACCCACCAAAACTACGGCTCTGGGGGCACAGGTGGTAAAGGAACCCTGCTGGAATTCAACAAGGACATGGACCGGATCTTTCCGCCGCCACGCCTGAATGGTGGCAGCGGGGCTGTGAAGGCCTCGTCCATACAGGGGAAACACAATAAACGCAATAACAGGGGCATCGGCGGTGTTCCCGCCAAGAAGTCCCTGATGCAAAGCTTCGCCCTGGACCTGAACAGCAATGTGTCCCCCAGTGAGGAAGAGCAGGAGACTGGCTTAGCCACCTCAGAGAGGGAAATGGAATATAACGCTGAGGTGCTGGTCAAGCCTATTGTTAAGCCAAGTCACGATGCGCCGGATCAGTCAACTCAGCCCCCGGTTGGCAACACAGGTGAACAGCTTTGCCCATGATGCACCAGGCTATAGTAATTGTGCAATCCATTGTACTCGGAACTCTGAAAAAAACGATGTCCGACACAGAAAAATGCAATGGAACGCTCTTTCAAGTCGTAATTCCAAATCAGAAAGATTTCTCAAGCCTGAGATCGCCGGCATAAACACACACAACATCACAGCAGTTGGCAATAAGCGAAAACATCTTCGATGATCCTACTTTATGAAGCGTTTGTGTTATGAAACATATTTGCAAGCAGGCGGTAGTCTATAGCCTATTCCTTCCATCTCTATTAGTGTGCTAATCAGTTAAATCAGCTGCTCCAGTGTCAGCGTTTCTCTTGACTAATGGTGCTGTAGACAAACAGCCTAATTGATAGCTTATTGTCCTCAGTAAATGATTGGTGAAGTTTAGATATTTGCTATAAACATCTGTTTGCTGCGGACGTCCATGCTTTCCCGAGCAAATGTACTAGGACACATTTAGATTGGAAGTCAGTAAAACCAAGTCAGAAAAATCGACTTCCGACCTGCAATGGATTGCAGCATAAAGAGTAGATCATCTCAGATGTCTGTTAGAGCGGGTTTATATGCAGTAATTTAACCCCTAACTAAATCTCCCTATGTAGGGGCCGAAAATAAGGCGGAACACCCAGACGAGAAAGAAATCAAACCATTGTCTGAATTGTTCTATGGCAAGTTCTGCAACCACTGGGTCTCTCTGATTGGTGTAAGTGATGCACTATTAATTGGTAGCGTGTGTCATAGGCTTTACAACAATATATTGTAACTTGGTTGAAATCTACATAAATGTATGCCATCCATATTTGTTGTCTCCTAGGCACTGTGCTCCATTGTCATTATGTTTGTTATTCAATGGGCCTACGCCTTAGCAAACATTCTAGTGGCTCTTCTGCTCTTTTTCTACATTGGAAAAGCAAGTCCCGGACTTAATATAGGTAATTATACTCATATAGGTAACTCTAATACTGAAAACATGTTAAAAACATTATTAGGTTAATCTGTTCTGTATCTACCTTACTCAGGCCGTTATTTTGCTTAACAACTGTTGTTTGCTAGCATTACTGTAATAGAAGCATATGACACCCTGAACTGTGTAGTGCCAGATGCCACAATAGTATCACATGTGTCATATGTGGCATGGCCAATGACACTCTGCAATCTTAGTATTGCACATGTTTTGGTCACATGGTTCAGCCCAATGGTTGGCTGTACCTACTATAGTTGAATGGAATTGGGAACCAATTTCTTGATTCCATGTCTTCGGGAAAATATTACAACAAAGTCATGATCTGTTTTACAGGAATCACAGCCCGGTTTAGTCTTTTCAGCTGGCTCAAGTCAACAATGAGTAGCATTTGCAGGTTTGTGTTGGAGATTTTCTGGCCTAATTTTTGTTTTTATAAAAGGTCGGTCTGGTTTTGAGCAGCTGTTATGCCAAGATGTCTTTACTAAAAACCAGAAGACTGGTTACAAAATATGTGTAATAAATATACTTGAAAGCTCTTTTGAAACTTTAAAATCCTACTTTGCATTTTAGCTGTCTATAGATATTTGAATTTAGTAAATAAAAGCCATAAAGATTTATAACATTTTTATTTAATTTTAATTCAAGAATCTTGGCTAATGTGCGAAAGACATCTGTATCACCAGCAGAACGCAAAATAAATGAATACCAACATGTATTGCTTTTTAGTAAACCAACAGGAGCTGTAACGCAATACCCTCTCTCTACATATAAACTTTACAGGTTGGAAGATTCTCTCAGGGACCAGATTGTGGTCACTCCTTCTCTGCCTGGGGTTGATGTGGAAACCAAGCAGCTGACCGAGGAAAATTCAGACTTTGCCTCTCGACGCCGTTGTCACCAGTCGTCCTATATTGAGGTGGCTAGGATGGTACAGCCTCCACTTAACTGAATGATGTATAACACATCACTATATAGCTACAGCTATTACAATTACAGTGTTGCACACCTTTCAATGGCATATTGCTTGAACTTCATAATTTGCAGCAAACTTAGTGTATTTGTCATATTCTGTTGGAACAGGCATTAGGTTTGTGTGCATCTGTCTGTTTTTTGTAACACACAAGCACACAAACCCATTTGAGTCGCTTATTACTGCATTTGAATGCAGGAACCCCTTTCTATCCCAGTGGGAAGATATTGCACACAATGTTAAGGTTATCCATCATTAAAGCACAACTTCAATCTCATTGTGGCTCTCATGAATTTATAGGCAAACCACATAAGCCCAATAAATGTTGTCTTCAAATATGAATGCCCTAATATATGAGCATTGTGTAATTTTAACAGTGGTAAAATTCCAGTTAATGTAATGTATAGTAATTCTGATGAAGTTGTGTTGTTAAATATGTCACAACATTCTATTTGTAGAAAATTAATATTTTTTCCAGTTATATAGTAGTAACAGTACATTCAAATATACACAATATTACAAACCCTGGTGTGAGTGACTGAATATCAAGACACTAGCCTTTCAAAGCTGCAACATTTGCAGCAAGGCTATCGACTACATGTTACTAACATGCCTATGTTGTGTGATTATTCGTTTCATAACTAATTTAGTAATTTACCCATAACTCAGAAATAACTATAGTCAAATGGATGCCTGTAATTTGTAACGTTATGGCGTAAACGTCAAGAAGAAGTTAGAAACATTGTTTATAGTTGAGCTATACTTTTGAAGAAGAGCAGGTGTGCAGTCACTAACAGAAGGAATAGGCTATATACAACTAATCCAGAACACGTTGCAAGTTTGGCCAGCACAGCAAGTGAGTTATAAATGCATTCCTTTCTGTAATAACTGGACATAATGAGCCAGGTTATTCCTGCCTTGGTTATTACACAATTTTAAACAAAACATACTAGAATAAACAGTGGGACGTTGTTTACAAATAACGAGGGTCATTCCAGTAAATACTCATATTTTCTGTAAAACTGTAAAACAAATGCCCTATGCCCAAGATCCCTATGCTTCATTCCACCCTGTTAATTAGTTGGCAGCATAAATGGTGCATGGTTCTAGAATTGTTTTATTATTTAAAGAATAAAAACAATATAATTTAACAACAGACATATTAAAATATTAATATTCTTAAACATTTAAATTATTAATATAATGCGATAACGATGTAAATGTCCCTAACAGGGTGGAATAACGTCACAGTCTAAAACGAACATTCCACCCATAATTCATATTATTTAAGTGGCTGAGCTTGACCAATGTATTTTCCTTGCAGTTAAACATGTTACTATTCTGTTATAATACTAAAAACAAGAAAATCCAGTCCAAAATGTTACCGCATAACAGGAATGACTTGAACGAGTGTATTTTGCCAGCTTTTTGTGCTAGTTTGTTTTGAATATTTACCGGGTTCTCGTCTTTTGGGCCGCTTTTGCTATGTGTGAGAACTTCCTGAGGTGGAAAAGCCATTGACACTGAATAGCGGATTTGGATTTAGGGTGGAAACCTAGCGTGTGTGTGCGTGTGCGTGTGTGCCTGTGTGCCTGTGTGCCTGTGTGTATGACGGGGGAGGAGCACAAACGCATCGAACGTGATAACACTTCTGTTCAACTTTGCCAGCGCGAACTCTAGAAGGCATTTACCGCCATCGGATCCAAGATAGTTTAAACGTTATTTCGTGGAACTAGAAAGCACTGTTGTGAAATACCTTTTAACGCCGAAACGCTCTTCTGATGGTGACCCCGGGCGATTCGCCGTATTTTACCAGAAAACTACTATCCGCGACCGATTTCAGGCCCTGAATCATGGGAACAGGTTTATTTAAGCACGTTCTCCTATGCACTTTGATGACTCTCCTGGTACCGAGCACTCTCGGAGCATGGCCGGCCACAACAGACAGCAGCGAAGTGCACAGTGCGCTGGTAACGGGATACTACTATTCTACGGGCATGGATGAAAGCACGGCGACAGACAAAGTGTTTGATCTGGCGACTGCAGAGGTTGTAGTCCGTTTACAGGCGACAAGAACAAACGCCGTGCACAGACGCACTGATGAAACACACACGTCCTCAGTTGGTAACATAGGTAAGACCATTCAACACGGGGTCCCTGCTAATTATAGCCTAAAAGTCCAATGTATTTGCCCTATTGTAACAAAGAATAACCTAATAATAAACACGTTTACAATATGGCTATATCATGTAAGAAATTGGATTTGTGTATAGCTTACAGGTTGCATATAAATTATAGGCCTAAACATAATAACGCAATAAAAAAAGTAAATGTTTGACTGATATGAAAAGTAGCCTAATAACTGATTATTACTTTATTTGGTAGGCCTACATCAGCATTAAATAACATGTCCTGTTTTGTCTTACCACATGTTGACGTGACACATTCACGTCAACATTGTGGTCTTTGGAATGTACCTGCGGCCTTAACAGACGCTATCTGCTAACATGTAATGTGCATTGGTTGTCTTATTTCAGAACTACGGTGCATACTATGTCTGTCTCAAGGCAGAATGGCTAGTTCTGCAGCAGCATATAATGTTTTACACCTGGGGTGTGTGCAAAGACATACAAAGACATGTGTCCTATGCCTGTGGAGATAGCACAAAAGAGTTGATGTTTTTTACAGTATCCTATACTCTTTGGATGTATAAATGCACTCAGAAGAGGCTGGTGTTTAACTGTTATTTGAAATAAAGGACAAATAACCATTGTACTCTGATTGCTCTGCATCTTAGCCAAGCGATGGACACAATTTTCAGAGGAGTTGGGAAAACACATGGTGTTGCTCCTATTTGGTCTCCCAACTCCTAAACTGTGTTGTCCTACATGTCTGTGTAATTCCAACACAATCTCATATCTTGGAAAGAACATAAAACATAGAGCTCAATGTTCTGTCACTAATTCTTATATAAGAGCATTATTGGATAGGTCTTTCACAGCAGTAGCCTAGTACCTTATAGGCTACTCCATTAAGTAGGCTACTGTTTTGTTGAGGTGTGTTTCACCTTTATGTGGACATTGATGGCACAATAAGCAGACCATTACAGGTCAGGCTGAGAGCTGAGTGATAAATAACATGTTCCAGTCTTGGTTTTGCCACTAGAGAGAGAGACAGAGTAAATAAATGAATCAGAAAGGTTGAGAAACAAAGGCTGGTAATTCCAGTCCCTCCTCAGACAGATTGCTGTTGCTCTGTAGTTGAAAGTTGAACTAAACCCCTTCATTGGTTCGGGGGGGCTGCTTCCAGTCACCCATGTGAAAGCCATGCAGATGTTGTCCAGCTCTAAGACACATCCGCAGGGTAGCAGTCATCTCATAGGCTGTCAGGACCTGCAGTTGCAGAATAATTGTACAACAGACAAAAACATGTCTAGTACCCTTGTTATATCAGATTACCTCTGAAATGATGTCATCATTTATAGATAGCAGCAAAGTGGGAGTTATGTGAGAATTTTCTACAGTCAGGTGTGGAATTAAACATGCTTTGGCAGTCTGGAGACAGCTTGCCCAACATCAGGAATGATTGGCTGAATACACATGTCTAAATGTGTGTATAGTACTCAGGCATTCAACACCATGGCTACAAACTAATAATAATGACACTGTTAAATATGAATCATAATTTCACAACTCAACATGCTAAACATTGTGTTTGTGTTATGTAGGGGTTTTAATCATTGCATAATCTTTATTTGTATAAAATGTTAAACATTTTTATTATGTTAGAATGTGCAGTAATAGCACAGCCACACTGTAGTCCAGCGACACTAGACTTGTGTGAGACCCACATCTATTGTCAGTTACAGTATTATGCCCATTGCTCACTCAGCTTTAGGAAGGAAATGGCTGATTCCCGGTGGACAATGCAGCCACCATATTTAGGGCCACAACAAGCTTTTGTTAGAGTAGACATGCCTGGTTGCCAATGGTTCTCCACCCAAAAGGCATTACATCTGCAGCAAGCCACATACAGCATCTTCCCACTCTTGTAGTCCATAAAAGAACAGACAGCAGTCTCTTGGGCGCCCTCTATTGGCGAATTAGCAGAATGCATTAAACATTATTAAAATATGGAAAATAATATATTTTAATTGAAAATCATTTATTATAAATATATTATTTTGTATTGTTTTATAAAACATTAGATAAGCAAATATCACAGTCATCTAACTGCTCCTTAAAGGCAGTGAACGGACAGAGGTGTTCAGAGGAGAAGCCAGGACCTTTGGACTGTCTGCAGAGCTTCCTGTGACGTCCCCCGTCATAGCTGCCACCACTGAGGCCAGCAACTTGCGTTGGGAAGACTTGCCCATCACAGACCACCAGCTAGACTTCTCCCCTCCCCTCCCAAGGGACCCCAGGACCTGGGCAGTGACCGAGGAAACCAGGAGGCTACCTCCGGACAGCTCCGAGGCGAGCCTCCAGCTAGGGGGCACCGGCGTTCCCATCCCGGGGACATCATTGGTTGTCTCGGTCCAAATGGACGGTACCTACATCTCCACCACCAACAGCCGAGCCGGAGAGAGAAGCCTCCTGTCTGTCACCTCCTCCTCTTCTAGTAATAGCACCTCCTCTTTACTTTCAGAGGACTCTGACTCTGAGCAGCTCCCCTCAACCTGGGCTATTCCCGTCACGAGAGCAAGGGACAACGAGGCTCAGACGGAGAAGCTCTCGTCCACCAGCACTGACAACAGGGACACCAGTAATGCAGAGCACCCCCACACCGATGCCTTTAGCTCAGGGTTTGAGGGGGCTCCTAATTCCACGCAACCTTTTGGAGTGACAGAGACAGACTTGACAGACTCCGGCACAGACTCTGGCACTGAGCGGCCTATAGGATCTGTTTCATACACGCCACGCCCGCCTGTTGTTTCTTTTGAGCGTGGTGCCACCAACAGCTCGTGGACAACCTCGAAATCATCACAAGGCTCTAGTGCTGAAGCGTCCGTGGAGCCGTCCACTAGAGGGCACTCCACAAGCAGCCGAAGCGAGGGAGACAGAGAAAGCGTGTCATCCCGGACGGAAGAGGATAGCAGGATGGGTCTGACCACGGCGCCCTCTACAGTCGGAACCAGCGTGATGACCCTGGAAGACGCTCTGGCCACGGTACGGTCTGATCAGCCCCTGGTCATCCAGACAGATGGGCCAGATCTCGCTAGTGATGTCATCACAACGACACTTGCAGCTACACACAGGTACTGTTAAACTGTATGAATACTAGTATTATCATCATGCTGGTAATCACCATCGGTGTATGAATGTATGTGTGAATGTGAGGCAAAATGCTGTAAAGCGCTTTGGATAAAAGCGCTATATAAATACGCCCATTTACCATTTACCTATTGTACTACCCACTCATTGAGTACAAGTACAAGTACATGTGTTTAATCACTCTGTTAACTAACATCTAATAACATGGGTCTCATTTAGATAGTGTTTTCATAATACTTTGCACTTCCGTTTCCACTAGGTCTCAGGTAACAGAAGCAGAGACATCAGTAGCTGTCACACAGGACATCACTGAAGATACCACCCAGTACATCACCAAGGATACCACCCAGTACATCACCGAGGATACCACCCAGTACATCACCGAGGATACCACACGGTACATCACTGAAGATACCAACCAGGACATCACCCGGGTTACCACCCAGGATATCACCTGGGATACCACCCAGACAACACAGAACATCACCCAGGACATCACCCAGGACATCACCCGGGATACCACCCAGACGACACAGAACATCACCCAGGATATCACCCGAGATATCACCCAGGATATCACCCGAGATATCACCCGGGATATCACCCGGGATACCACCCGGGATACCACCCAGGATTTCACCCGGGATACCACACAGGACATAACACGGGATACCACACAGACAACACAGAACATCACCCAAGATATCACCCGGGATATCACCCGAGATATCACCCGGGATATCACCCGAGATATCACCCGGGATACCACCCGGGATACCACCCAGGATTTCACCCGGGATACCACACAGGACATCACACGGGATACCACACAGGACATCACCCAAGATATCACCCAGGATACCCCCCAGGGTATCACCCGGGATACCACACAGGACATCACCCGGGATACCACCCAGACGACACAGAACATCACCCAGGATATCACCCGGGATACCACCCAGGACATCACCCGGGATACCACACAGGACATCACCCGGAATACCACCCAGACGATACAGAACATCACCCAAGATATCACCCAGGATACCCCCCAGGGTATCACCCGGGATACCACACAGGACATCACCCGGGATACCACCCAGACGACACAGAACATCACCCAGGATATCACCCGGGATACCACCCAGGACATCACCCGGGATACCACACAGGACATCACCCGGAATACCACCCAGACGATACAGAACATCACCCGGGATACCACCCAGGACATCACCCGGATCATCACCCAGGCAACAGCTGGCACCTTTTCCAGCCTCTCTCCAGCGACCTTCCTTCCCCCTGAGTCCAGCAACAGTAGCGGTGTGGCCAGTCCCCCCGCTGGACCACCCACTCTGCATCCTACATCTACCTCCTCCTCCCCCTCCTCCTCCTTCTCCACCGTGGGCCAACAGACCTCCATGTTTCCCAAGCCCAGCCAGACCCAGCAGGCGTCCACGCCAGAGCTTAGCCCCACCCACACTTCCACCACCGTCCGCCTGGAGACCACCACCGCCACGCCGGGTAAGGCGATGACCACCAGGGGGCGAGCCACCGTCGCCTACAGCCGCACAACCCCCGTCAGGGCCACCGTTGCACCTCACACCACGGGCCAGAAAACGGACACAGGGACCCCCCAGGCCCTGGTGACGGACAGGGGGACCACCAAGGCCCTGGTGACGACAGCCCCCGCTGTGCTCCAGCTCACAAAGGCACCCTCTGGTGGGTAGTTCACGCAGTTGACATATTGGTGTTTTCAGTTTATCTGATTTATCTTATTATTTTAATTTTATAGTTGTTAGCTTCATAGTTGTTAGCTGGTGTATGAACTACATAACATAAATAAATAAATGTAATGTAATTGAATTAATTTAACTTTTTAAATTTTAATTAATTTCTTTCTTTAGTTTTAAACTATACGATTTAATTTTTCTCCAGACTTTCTTTAGGCCTTAACACGCCAACTTTCTATTAACCATTTTTCCAGTTCCTTCAGTTAAATCCAATATCTGTTCTAATACGCAACTATCAGGTGTCAGTCCATCTAAATCCTCTTCTCCTGAAACTTAGCCAACCCCTGTGCAGCCAATCCGTGCATCAACGGCGGGATGTGCTTGAGCTACAGGGGGCGGGACTTCACCTGCCGCTGTCTGCAGGCTTGGACAGGGTCAACTTGCAATCAGGGTGAGCCGTTCCCCTTACAACTCTTTCACTACAGTACATTAGCTTACATGCTGCCTTAATGTAGGTTGTAATACTGTACTGTGTGTCTCTCACACACAGATACCGATGAATGCGAGAGGGACCCCTGTCCCCCTGGCTCTCGCTGTGTGAACACGCGGGGCTCCTTCAGCTGTGAGTGCCCACTTGGTTTTGACCTAGAGGACGGACGCACCTGCACCAAGGGTGAGAGTCTAGCAGTGTGAAGACTTGAACTAGGGCTGCTCGATTATGGAAAAAATCCTAATCATGATTATTTTGGTCATTGTTGAAATCATGATTATTTACCACGATTAGTCATTGACTTTTGGAAGGTAGTTATTGCACTTAAAAAACAACGAAACAGTAAAACAAATCACCATTGAAAACACTTTCAACTGTGAAATTTCCCTTAATAATAACTTTCAGGTGAAAAATTGCATGTCATTTAGAACACAATACAAACTAAGAGTTTACTTGCAACACATAATGTGCAAAATAAGAGTTTTTTCTCAATTATATTATTTTTATAATCTCTGGTCAACACATTTTTACAAAAGTCATGTTACTGAAATAAAATTAGTAATTTCTTATCCATTTCTGTGTGCTCAACACAAATATGACAGTCAAATTGCAAAATTGGTTCTAGTTAATTTGTAATCAAATTAATGTAATTTGCATTACTGTTCTGTATTGCACCTAAATGGATAACATAATAACAGTTTTATGTAACAGTAGCTTAAACTGTCTCGCACAAAGTCTGAAATATTTTAAATCCTCAACCTTTCCGACTGGGCTTTATATAGTACACTGCTGACGTCATCTCACTTCAGCGGCCACCTGGCAGTACAGTAGTATTGCATTGCATCAGAAAATGAATCAATTCTCGATGTGTGCATGGTGGTGGTGATGGTATTATGCATTGCGATGCAATATTACATAATTTTAGGCTTATTTAGGATGTTGTTGCAGTCCTACTGGATAATGTACACTGTGAAACATAGAAAATTAACTATATGAAATATCTTCAAAACGAGAGCCAATAGATATTCAGCACACCAAGATACTACAGATTAGGGCCTTTTTTAGTTAGTAACGATTTCAATGTTGACCAGTGTTATTAGGAGCCGTAATTAAATGATGAAATCGCAATTAAAATTAGATGTGTTGCACAGCTCTAACTTGACCGCATTTAATAATATGCACATACAGTATACAGTACAGTGTGCACTGTTTTACTACTAACATGCCCATTTCTACACCATAGACTGGTCCATATTGTCAGTCAAAGGCTAATTACATAAACATTTAGTTTGAGGGTTTCAGAAGAGCTTTGAAGGAATAATTCGGAATAATTCGGAAGTACACATGACTACACGATGACCTTGAGTGCAGGGGTTGAGTTGATGAAGCTTTTATGACCTTGCTGTTAACTTTAATTCACTGGGCTTAGCACCTGTCTTTAGAAGTCCCCTGGAAGGCTTCTGAAATATGTGTTCCTGGTGCCGACAGCCTCACTATAAACTGGTTTTGTTTTCCCTGTCACAGCAAAGACCTTTTTGGGAACATTCAGCGTCAACAGACCGACACATGATCCTGCGCTCTTTAAGAATGCCGCCATGCACGAGATCCACCACGAGATAATTCAGCTGGTGAGAGGTGGTCCTCATGAATGGGCCTGACTGTGTATCCATAGTAAATGCCCATTGTTTATATACTCTTTTGTCTGTTATATTTCAGCTGAACGCCTCATTGTCGGTCCTGCGTGGTTACAGCCGCTCAACTTTGAGTAGAAAGTAAGTTTTCTTTGTTGAAGTGACAAATCTATGCTGTACAGTATTTTACAATAGAAATGGTAATGTGTGGAGTTTTCCTGTACTTTCATCTGTGTGTTCTCATTTCCCCTGACACCAGAAAGACACTAGTTAGCTTAACACTCCCACCATTTCCCTTGAGCAAGGCACTAGTATTAGATCCAGATTTGGCTTTTTTTTTGTTCTTTCTTTTGCTGAATTCTCAAGTTTTTATTAGGCTATGTGTATTTAATTAGTTAAACTAGTTAAGCTTTGTCTATATTATTTCATAATGTGAATGAAGGGATTACATACTTTGAATGTTTAATTGTAAACCAAATCGTATGTGTAAATATGTGTGCAAAACAGTACAAATAAATATACAGTATATATAAAAGAACTGTATTTGGTCCCTGGAGGCTGATATGTGGCACCCACTGCTACCACAGAGGGAGCAGTGGGTGTCGGAAGCAGAGGACAGCTTGACATATCTCCTCTCCTCTCCTCAGTCAGCAGGACGCCGTTCTTATTTCGGCTGTCAACATGTTTTCTGCCTCCACGAACGTGACCAGCGCTGAGGTCTACAACAGCATCCAGATGTTCCTCAGCAACTGTAGCGCCTCTGCAGCCCACTGTGGAGTGGTTATACACTACAAGCTCACCTACCATGGTAGCTACCAATACATGTCACACTTTATAATCTGGTATTGCTCTAATTATATTTTTATAGTAAAATATAGTTTATAGTACAGTTTTATAGTTTTCTAAAAAGGCTAGCTCATTAGCATGCTGTGCTAGATGTGATGAATAATGTTTGCTAAGGACATTGTCATGGAAGACTGATTACAGATGTCTCCTGGATAAAATTTAAGTTTGAGTATACGTTTGGAATTGTAAACACCATTAATTATAACCTTAACTCATTGTCCAAATGTTTTGACTATTTCAAGCATATTTGGGTGACACCACTATGTAACACTTAAACTCCCGTTAACAATAATGTCTGTGTGTTACAGAGGAGAGTCTGTGTCTGGCCCAGAAGACACAGTGCAACACAGAGCGCTCCGCCTGCACAGACAACAATGGCACAGCCTACTGCCAGTGTCTGCCTGGATATTACAAGCACAACCCCGAAGACCTCTCATGCATTGGTAAGCTGTACACTATGTGTGTGCACGTGCGTGTGACACCCAAAAGGAAGGGGTTAATTTCTCGCAAACTTCTTTTGTAAACAGAAAATACAAAAATACAAATTAAAATAGTTATTATAAATAGATTTTTTTCTTCTACAATATTACACAATTGCACAGCATTATTACATGGCTTTAATACAGTATATGGGTACATTTGATAAAATCTAAACAGAAATAATAATAAAATATTATAAATACTTTTTGAATTGAAAAATATATTTTGAATATCATTTTGTAGACTCTCAGGTGTAACGATCAGGGCTGCGTCGAGGGACATGTATTCCGGGCAACCCCACATCCACGCGTGCTGTCAGCAGTCACCGTTGCTGCTTGTAAGCTGCTTGAATGTGGGGCTATACCAGGCTGGGACGTTCTCTTGTTTGTTACGCGCTGTATTGTGTTTTCCTTATTCAACACTGAGCAGTGGCTCGCCCGTTACCCTGCACCTGTGTGTTCCGTCTGTGCTGCACTCACCCAGCCTCCCCCCGTGACATCAGGTCTAGACGCAGGAGGTCCCTAGTCCCGACTTAGGGGGTCATAGGGGGTTAGGGGGGCTGCCACATAATATTTGT
Organism: Typhlichthys subterraneus; assembly: GCA_027564835.1. Taxonomy (NCBI): domain Eukaryota; kingdom Metazoa; phylum Chordata; class Actinopteri; order Percopsiformes; family Amblyopsidae; genus Typhlichthys; species Typhlichthys subterraneus. The sequence continues at coordinate 1,424 of JAODUH010037955.1, read as the reverse complement.
TTGGGTTATTTTTATGACCCTAGTATTTAAAATTCTTGCAGAATGCGGAGATGGCTACAAGCTTGAAAACGGCACGTGTGTCCAGTAAGTTGATACATTATCTGTGACAAATTGTGGATAAAAGTGAAAAAATAAAGTGGAGGGAAAAAAGTAATAAATTTGTCTGATTTCACGATCCAGGTGCATGTTTGGATTTGGAGGGTTTAACTGTGGAAATTGTAAGTTGCACATATATTTTTTTCCTATAACATATAATATATATATTGATTATTTTGCTTATTTTTGCTTGTTTATTGTTGCCCTGAATGTTTCAGTTTACAAGCTGATTGCAGTGGTGGTATCACCTGCAGTAGGTGGCCTGCTTCTCATTCTCACCATCGCTCTCATTGTCACCTGTTGCAAGTAAGTTAACTGGAACGGCACTCTATTGCATAAAGCTGAAATAGTCATTTCTAACAAGGAAGCTATGTTTACAGTAAAATCCATAAACCCAAAACAAACCTGACAACTCAACTTATACCAAATTGTTGTTTGCTGAAATTCATTCAACAAATTAAAAATGTGCGGCCCTGGACAACATCAGTATTTCCAGCCGTTGACATGAGGCTGAGACATTGATCAGGTTTGTAGACACATTAGAAGTATGTTTTTGAGAAGCAATGGAAGTCAGTGGCAGATAAATACAACCGTGCGACCTTGAACTCATTAAGAATGAGGACTCATGAGATGAATGTCTTAAAAGGCTTCATATTGGGGTATGGAAGCGTGAGTCAAGGGTTTAACAAAAGTTGAATACCTACATTAATAAATGTTTCTAGATATATTATTTACAACTAATAGACAATAAACATGTACCTTACTCAACCAATTTAGCTGGGTTGGCCATCTATACAGGTGTGTACATATTCTGTTTAAGTAGAACAACTGATATTGTATCTTCAACCTGCTAGAGAATGTGAGAGAATGTATTCACTTCCACGGACATTAATAATGTAAACACCAGAGGTTTTAATCATTAATAATATAATGGACCGGATACTTTTAATTTCCATTGTTGTAATATATTACACTTACCCCACAGAACAGCACAGGGCGCAGCTTTCCAAATTATTGTCTTCGGGTTCCCACTATAAGACTTCTCAAATGTGTTGACTCAGGAAAGATAAGAACGACATCAACAAAATCATCTTCAAGAGCGGGGATCTACAGATGTCTCCGTACGCTGACTTCCCCAAGCCCAGCCGTGTGTCTATGGAGTGGGGCCGGGAGACCATAGAGATGCAGGAGAACGGAAGCACCAAGAACCTGCTACAAATGACCGACATTTACTACTCTGTAAGAACTCTCCACCATCCATCCATCCATCCATCTTCTCCCGCTTATCCGGAGTCGGGTCGCGGGGGCAGCAGCTTCAGTAAGGGACC
>JAODUH010037945.1:10573-21176 GCA_027564835.1 Typhlichthys subterraneus | reverse complement strand
TAATGTTTTTATTATTTTTTTTATTTTATAAAGAGTATTCGAATACTCGTTCGGAAATACCATCAAGTATTCGAAACATGTAAAATGGTATTCGGGACAGCCCTAACATCCATCCATTAAGATGCCTGCTGCTCACTATGTTATAAATGGCATTAAGTGAACATTAGCCACTGTGAGAACAAAATGTTCGATCCAGGTTTACCAATTTAAGTTTAATGGCAGGCATGCTTACATAGCTTGCAGATTTTTATAGCTTACCTAAAATCCTGAAGAAGTGCTCAATTCTTGTACATAGTCTGTTAAATGAGTTAAGACTAGACATTGAGAAGGGTTCGAGATTCTGGGCCAAGAATAACATTAGAGCACTAGTGATGATCCTCTAAGAGACTAAGTTTTACAGTATCTAGTAAATAATTCATGTGTTCAGTTAATTTACTCAGTAATTTTTCTACACATAGAACATTGGAAAAGACTGATGGGAATTGGTGGTCTTCCTGCCAACTCCCTTCTAATTTATCTCGATAATCCAGCTCAAAGCATTGGGGACAGTTATGTATGCAAATACACAATACACTGCAGATAAGATAAAAGTGGTTCACCATCTGATATTTTGAAAAGAGAGATTGCCCTAATCTCTGGCTATAGGAAAGTAATTATTATATATTATTAACATAGATAAAGTAAAATCTGATTTAAAGTTGCACAAAGTCACTTAAAGTAAAGCCCAAAGGATCCTGCCCAGGTTATTTCCTGCAGTGTATCAGCCCTACCATACATGCATGATAATGTTTTAATATACATAACACACTATCCATGCAGAATTTATTTTAGCCTTCGATCCATCTGAAACCCATTATTCTAACACTTGTTAGCCCATGTGCTTATGCTTGAGTCGATTGTGGTGTGGTAACAACAAACTATACTGTATGTACTATAAACATACTGTACACCTTCTTTTTGCTAATAGATACACACATCAAATTTAGCAGTTAAATTTCTCACCAAACCAGCCGTTGGCCATCTAAACTTGGCCAAAATAACTCAAGACACCCGACCAACAATAAAAACAATGAACCTGGGTGTGTCCAGTTTATATATGCTTCAGTTAATCTTGTTATAGTGTTTCCATCCATTAAGGCCAGTGGATGATGAACTGATAATGACATGGGGCCCAAAACGCATCGATGAATAATGAAGAGAGTAAGTCCAACCCTTTTGAACCATGCGCCCGGTGCACTGACTGACTGAAATAGCAAACGTGGATTTGGACACGCCCTAAATGCAATTTGCACCTTGCGCTTTAGACCGTGCGCTTAGATAACAAACATACAAGCTTTCTCTCCATAGGATCCTAGGCCCTGCAGAGATTATGGATTGAAAGATAAATGGCAAAAGTATTTAATCATGAGCAGACAATTATAGTTATTCTAAGGTAAGACACACACACACACACACACACAAGACCACAGAGAGGCTATTGGAGAATAAATAAGTCACACTGAGCCATCCACATGCACAATGATCATGCTCCCATGAAAGCACACACACACACACACACACATTCCAATAGAACGTTCTATGAAAACAAGGTCACATTTTCTATGTAAAAACATCTCTTGGCAAATATATGACAGAGGATGCTGAAAGACAGATATGCATTTTGGCCGAGCTACGCATTCTGTACAACAGATTATGGCCATAGTGTTGAATTAAAAAAAGTAAATGACATAGGACAAATTATTTAATATGGTAATATACTGTAACTACCATTGTACGTTCACATCGCACACAAACCCCTGGACTGTCTAGTCTGACTTAGGGTGACTGCTTTAGTAAGGTGGATGAGTAAGGTGTCTATTTCTACTTGTATTCACCACAAGTCACTTTGGATAAATTGTCTGCTAAATGCCAATGGCCTAACTAATTATTTAGTTCCATTTGTCTTTTCCTCTCAAATGTTGTAGGGAGTACACTGACATTTGCTGGTAGCACTATTAGACAACATAGCGTCTGACAGTGTGTTATAGGCTAGCATACAGTGGGCTTAACCTGCACCTGCACCTGAGCCACTTACTGCAAATAAACAGCGTGTCCCGGACATAAAGAGAAGCTACAAATGTGCTGCTTACGTCAGGCCCAGCCTGCAGCAGTGATGCTGTATACTTCAACTATGAACCGTTCTGTGTGAGGCGTGTGCCTGAAAGGGGAAGAGTCTTTGAAAGAGAGAGAGAGCGTGCATTGAGTGGTTGTAACGTGGGGGCAACAGGGGGGGGGGGAAGGATAAGTTGCTCCACACAAAACAGTGTTATGCCCTCCCGTTCCCATCACACCGCTCGTTTATCTGCCCCGTGGGTCCCTGGTGCCCCTGTGGTCCTGGGAGCCACAGAGCAGCCTCTGTGAAGCCCGTAAGCACTGAGAATTTCAGGCATGGAGAGGTCCGCTAGACCCCCTTGCTGTTCCAGAGATGCACGTGAAAGAGATGACCATGCACAGGAGATGATAGATGGTAGACACACGTACACACGTGCACGTGCACACACACACACAGAGAGTAGGGAAAGAGTTAAGTAAAGGTAGAGTCTAAAGGAAAAGTGAAGGATGTGTGAGAATCAATGAAGCCACTGTTTGCAAAGCACAACCAGCGAGAGAAGGCTTAGAGAATGTCTGGAGAAAGCAAAGTAAAATGTTCAGACAGCATAAGAACACACACACGAGGACCACACACACACACACACACACGCACACACATACACACAGAGAAACATATGTAAACATACAAATACACTCAGCATGATGCATTTTCTAATTGCTGGGCAAATTCACTAAGTTGGTCTTTACTTACTGTGTGGCATTTATGAAGGGCTAAGATTTAGCTGCTTACTGTTACTGTTTCAGCATCCTCTCTCTGCGGGGGGCTCTGTAATAGCACCACCGACATGTCAATGGGCAGTAAACATGGCATTCACTATTAGATCTAAACATTGAACTGACTAACAGACTAAGGAAGTTGATTCAGCATTACTGTATGAACATTGGAATGCACAGCATCCGCAGGAATTGACAAAGACACTGAAAGCATAGTTGATTAAAATGACAACAAAATAAATATGGGAGCCAGTTCTTGTCAGAATACTGCCCACACTCCAGACCCCGTGTGCCGAAGAAGCCTTGACGCACTGTCTCCATGTTAATCACATCTGAAATTTGTTTGGTGGCTGTTCTGAGTCTCTGGCATCTAGGGCATCATTACCACAGGTAAAAACAGGTAGAGGAAACCCAAGTGCCGGCTTCAAGTTTAATCACATTCAGCCTGCAATGACACAGAGATATATATATATATATATATATATATATATATAGAGAGAGAGAGAGAGAACTAATGAATGACATTATACAAATCACTGGAGGGAGAATGTGAGAAACTGAGAAGGGGACAATCAGGGGATAAGGGGAAGAGGAAAATTATTTCGAGACACAAACATGCCAATACAGTCATACAGTTTTCAGATCTGACCTATAGATTTGTCAACTTGCACGCTCACCTCATTGTATGCCAGCATGATCTTAAAATGTGCCTGTTGGATGTGATCCATCTTGTCACTGATCAATCAGTGACAATATGGATCGGGGGTATAGGGGATTGCCACATCAACAGCACAAGCCAATAAATGCTTAGAAGTTTGAGAAAAACACAGCCAGTCAATATAGGCTCATATGGGCAAACCACGCACCGCCACACAGAGAGAAAGGGACTATACCTGGCTGGCACAGAGGTCTATTGATTACAAACTACTTTGCATTTAGCTGGGGCAGTTGAACCGCTGTTTCTCCAAGCTCTCTCTTTAAAAAAGGGCCTAAACCTTAACAATACGCTTCGTCAGCCACGGAGAACTCTATTGATTACATGCCAAAATAAAAGGTTCTTAGTGCTTAACCGCATCTGATCAAACAATATCTGATCAATAAATCACATGAAAGGATCAACAATTTAATTTCCCTTCGCTTCCTTGAATCTTATAAAATACATAAAATAAACAGGTAAATACACCTTTTGGGAAACATGCATCATCAGTTTTTGATGATGTATAGCAGAGATCAGAGGGTGCAGAAAGCCAAGAGTACGCATCACACAAACACTCATCACATCTGGGATACATTTCGCTGCCATGTGCAAATTATTAGATTTTTCTGGAAACGTAACCACGGCGGCAGATAGTGGAGTGTCTGTTGTTCACCTCTTGGTCTGCCAGCTTATAGTGAGTGGATGAGTGAAGAAGGATCTTGAGGAAAGATGTAATAAAACCAGGAGTAAAAGAGAAGCGGGATTGAAACACAATGGTTCAATATGAAATATAATCTTTAATTTAAAAGTGGTGAATGGCATAAAGAAAGCATAGCGAGGAATGCATATGAAAAAGAACAAACAAACTAATCCTCGCTCCTCATCTGAAGCAAAGTTCTTCACACTCCCAGTGTTCTCAGCTATAAATGAATGTGTTAGAGTGGAGAGGTGAAATTTGTCACTTCCCTGTCCAACGGGCTGGGTATATTTTAGAGATCCTGTGTCAACCTGCAAACATTACTCGTCAACTTGTGGGCCACTTCAGATTTCGACAGTGATGTAGCTCTTACTGTCAGGTACAGATGACCATGAGGCAGTTGGAGGATAGCCTGTTCATTTTTTATTTCTATCCAGAGTAACATGAAGTAAGAGAATGTGATTATAGAGCAAGAAAAACTAGACATGATGGTAATTACCCCACTTAATAACATACAAAAACACAAAGAATCCCATCCACCTCATTTTACCAGTGACCCAGAGCCATAATAAACCCTAATGGGCTGCAAACAAACCACCGAATACATAAAACCTGGCTTTAATAAACCCAGTTAACATCAAGGTTTAAGAAAGCAATATCCAAGCCTCAGAATAAACCTCACTGGCTCTCTGTTTAGCGTCAGCAGTGGTAGCTAGCTACCATGTTCACTGGCTTTCTAGGCAGTGTGCAAACCAGTGCAGCCGTAGCGAGGCCATTGGCCAAGCTGCCACTTGTTAGGCCAGACAACCACAGCTGATCTGCCTGAGCTCACTCAGAGCTCCATGGTCTACTGTACCATTCAGCCAAATCTCAGAGGTCAATGACCCAACCGGGGAACCGGTGTGTTTCCAGGATGGTTGCATTTCATCTAGCATGGGTCTGTGTGTGAAATATGAGAGAGGGCTTGCTTGGGATAGTCTGACCAATTCCCATATATGCTACAGAAATAGATATTTGAAATAAATGTGAAGCAAATGTGCTTTGATCCAAATAAACCAAACACTTTTTAGCCTAATTGTTCATATCTTATTTCAAGGAAGGCTAAACCCATCAGAGAATGGGACAGGCAAACGCATCACGATTTGTAATAAAACCACATAAGCACAACCACAAACGCACAGCAAACAAATGCCACTGCGTAATAAAAGTGTGTGAGATTGTACTGCGGCCATTATCATAGTGCTGTATGACACAAGAAAGTCTATTTTCCTGGTGATTAACACAAAGAAGTGTATGTGCAACAGATGTGTACACACCTTGTGCCCCTGCCACGTTCTGCTGCCTCAAGATAACAATGTGTCAGCAATGCGCTAGACCGCACCTCATGTTTAGACAAACACCCACGGGCGCTCAAATGGCCGCAAGTGCATATTCTACATAAACAACGTGAGCCCTGGATGGGAAAATGACAACTTCGTCGGTCTGAAACTAGCAAAAACACTTGCATTCCTGCTTTGCGCTGCATTGCGCCTGTTGTAAGATAAGGGTCCATAGATCTCCATGTACTTAACATTTAGAATGCATTGCAGGTGGCTTTAAAATTACCCAGTACTTTTATCCAGGTAGCACATTCTTACTGACTAGCAGGTCTAGAAATGACAACTTTGTACAAAACTGTAAGAAATCATACCGAACAGCAAATTAAAAAGCCATTACTACTCTGAACATTTTTAGAAGTGTCTCAACAACTAAGTCTGTTTGGATTGCACAGACTGTGAAGCAGGTGGGAGCTAATGTGTCATCTTACCCAAGCTGGAAGTTTGACTCTCCTGCATCATAGGGATCAGAACCCTGACTAGAGGGCGATGCAAAATGGCTGTTGAAGTCCACGGAGACATCAAATGAAGGCACGTTTCAAACAGCAGAATAGGGAGTGGCGATAGTGCAAGATGTGTTTTGGCTTCCGCCTGTCAAGTAGGAGGGCATACTTTTCTGATCATAAAAAAAAACAACTTGGTTGTTTAATGGGTGATGTGACAGATTTGGGTTAAACGAGGGAGCGGAGATATGTGCAAGAAAATATCTGAGCCTTTGAGCAGGTGTGTAAGCAAACCACTTTTTTAGTGTGCAACATTGGAGGTGAAGTTTCATCCTTGCCTCAATGTGTTTCTAGGGCTGTGTATTGGAAAGATAGAGGGGCCACGATGCAATATATTGCATCCAAGACCTCCTGCCTGCCTCACAGCAAAGACACAAGCAAGGAGAGGCAAAATATAATTGCTCACAAACACAATGTTTATATCCCTGTCTGAAGGGACTGCAGGCTCTTCTATTGACTATTAGCAAACATGAAGATTGTATTCTATTGGGAGCTTGCATGTAGTTCTTCCATGGTAATATTTGTTCTTCACAGCGAAGGATCCCCTAACAAAGGTTTGACGCCCATTGCACTATTCCTGAGAATCCCTCTGTAATAGCCTACCAGTCTACCATAGCCTATCATTTTATATTCGAGATGTGCAGACTATATATGCTTTCAAGTCGTTGCTAAAGACAATATTTTTTCACTCTGGCTTTTAATCCCAGCTGCGTTAGCATCAAATGTCTGTGCTGCTATTCTATTTGTATTATGTTATTTGTATTTACATACGTTTCACTTGTAAATTTCATGTTCAGCACTTTGGTTAACCACGTTGTTTAAAATGTGCTATATAAATATAATTGACATTGACTGAGGACAAGATAACAATGTTGAAAAGAGCTAGCGTACGCTCTTTTCACAGAGATGCTAGCGTACGCTAGCATGAAGATTGTATGCTACGCTAGCGTACGCTAGCATCTGCCTGCATGGTTCCCTTAGGCATGTCTGTATAATGTCGGAGGGGGGCCAATGCGGTCAAGCCAGCAACCAGAGCATCTCACTGCATTATGAGTCATTAATTAATTCTCTGAATGTGTTTGCTATTATCTCTGTGTGTTTGTGGGCAGAGGGCCTCAGCCACATGTGGTTATGTGTGTGTGTGTGTGTGTGTGTGTGTGTGTGGGGGGGGGGGGGGGGGTTTGCAGTCTGCTCCGGTGACATCAGAGCTGGGATCAGGAAGGAACGGTTTAATGACCAACCATCTCACAACCCCCCCCCCCCCACAACCTTTACCATTTTGCCCTGAGCAATACACTCCCATGCTGATAAACGCACAGGTAGAATCACTGCTGATAAACACACACAGGCACCATTCCTCGTACATACACAGGTTTATGAATTTCCTTGTCTCTATCTCACACACACACACACACAAAGGAAATGTCCCCTGCTGCGACGTTTTGCAAGAGTTACAATGGCGCGGGCCAGGGACGAAAGGCAGTGTGTGTGTGTGTGGGTGGGGCAGTGTGGGGGTTTTCCAGAGAGAAAGAGTGGGGGAGAGAGAAAGCAACAAGTTGGAGGTCATTGTCCAGCATCAAGGGACCCCCCCCCCCATTCTCCCCCACTCCCCAAATGCCTTCAGCCTAACTTTATGTGCTGTTTTATGACCCAGAAGCAGACAGACACCACCGGGTTTGGGGTATGGGGTGTGTGTGTGTGTGTGTGGGTGCGTGTGTGTGTGTGTGCGTGCGCATGGAGAGGTGGGAGTTTGAAAGCTAACTTTCACCACTAACATTGACCTGGAGCAAACAGTGAGTTTGACTGACACTGCTTTCACACCTTGATGTCACCGGCACACATCTGTGTGTGTGTATGTGGTGTGTGTGTTTATAGGAGACGGTCCATCAGCGATCCTGATGGACCGTCTAGACGAGACTCTGGGTCCGTGAGAAAACGCAGCAGAAACGGACGGACGGGCGGACGAGGTTTGGCTTTCTGCGGCGGGAAATCACACGGTGTGAGCGGAGCGGTACGCAGCGCTGCGTGGCGATAAGAGCTTCAAAAGCAAGGATGCCTTATCTTCTGCGTGGGCTTCTGGGAGGGAACAGTCTGGGCTGATCTGCAAACGCAGTCATTTATACTGTATGAGACACAATAATGGAACATACTCATTGATTGCCATGGGTCACTGTAGACTAGGGTTAAAGTAAAAAAACATGTCAGGTATAGTCTCCAGCCAGTGCCATCTGACCAGTGACACTGGCATCAACCAGTAGTTGGTCTCTGGGCGCTGCACAGCGGCTGCCCACTGCTCCCATGAGGGATGGGTTAAATGCAGAGGATGAATTACGCTAAATGTATGTGTATGTTACAATAAAAGCACCTTTACACACCGACCTACTTTTCCTATGCAGCTTCCAGTTAAGTCTGTATCCACATGCATGTATGTGTGTGTGTGTGCGTGTGTGTGCGTGTGTGTGTGTGCACGTGCGTGTGTGTTGGCCCTGTGGTATTGTGGCAATGCTTATGCTAGACATTTAGGAGCTAATAAAGGTATGACCAGAGCTAGAGAGCTAGGCGATAAGGCTCATCCCCATCGCTCTAATTAATGTTCCATGCTTCGCTGGGATTTTACTTTACTCACAGGCCACATTTATTACTCGGATTGTGCAACTCTGACAGGGAATTAATAGACGGTAAAAGCTAAACAAGAAATGGAAAGGAAAAAATTCGGTTGGATTGGTCTGTCAAGGCAAAATACAATAGACCAGCTGACATATTATGCAATGAGGACAAGGGCATGCCGTGTTCTCTGATGCTCGTTCTGGGTCGCTTTATTCCACCAGTCTATTCTCCCTGGGTCTCTGTACCTTTTTCTCTGTGGTAGGTAGGTTACACTATACTACTACTACACTACTGATGACAGTGTTTTGAAAGATGGCAATAAACCCAAGCTTACTGCTTCGGTAACAAGGTGGCCATTCTATGAGTGTGTAGATGTATGGTGAGTTTCTCAGAGAGTCATGTCTTCATCTCAAAATGTTCCCCGTGGATCTTTACTCTTGCCTCATTTTACGTTGCCAGAACAAAATATATATTTATTAACAGGCCGACAGAGAGCTAGATCAAAAACTGACAGGATGATGGACCAACATTGATAAACTAGAACAGAATAATTTCAGGCGCTGAAAGTAACAGCGTGTTAATGTATGAAGAAAGCCAGAAGACTGTATGTAGGCTGGATTCTTGGGAAGGTGACTCTCTTGGAAAAGGCCCAATCTAGAGCCTGACTGTGTGTGCACATGTTTGTGTATGTGTGCATGTGCTTTGCAACTCCAACTCAACAGGATGTCACCTATAGCACAATAAAGCATGCATGTTCTACTGACTGTACAAGTGAAAGAGATTACACACACGCGTGCACACGCACACACACACACGCACACACACACACACACACACACACTTAAATCTTCTGTCCCGTTTAGAAAAGAAAAATAGGATGTCTACTGAACAGAAAAAAGGATATGGTTAAAGTGGAACATATTGTGTTCAACATGGGAGAGTTTATAGGATGAAGGTCAATGATAGTGGAGGCTGCTCATTGGTGCATGCTGGGAAATTCGGTCATTTCTCAGTGGTTACAGAGCTACAGTCAGGCATACAGTTGTATAGTGGTAAGGTGTGTGTGTGTGTTCGCATGTGTGTGTACTGTATGTATACAGTACACACTACGCTTGCATGCTAATTTAGATGGCCACTCATAAAGACACAACCAGTGTAATTTGCCCTAAAGGATAGTGTGTGAATAGTGAGGCACTCAAGCGTGGGCTGGGGTCAAATAGTCGTTTTTTCCTTAGGAAATTCCCAACTGAGCGAAATGACCAGGAAGCAAGTGGCAGCCATGATAAGAGCTGTTCTAAATGCCAAGGAAAGGTGCTTCAATGCTTTATTTCTTATCTCCTTTAGCATAGGGGCAGGGTACACTGGATTATCCTTTACAAAAGGAAAGGAGATTACACCCGTTCTCGTTCCTTAAAGTCAGCTATAAAGTAAGTAAGCTAAATGTAAAATAATATATTTTTTTGTATAATCCAACAATTATCTTCTCACATTTCGCTAGGATACCGTTCTCTGTGCGTGTTAAAAAAGAATCAGATACTTCTACACGGCCATGGCTCCATAAATAGTAACATAAACAAAGTGTCGTATGCTCATATCAACAAAGCCGTGAGTCGGACTGCGTAGCGATACCGTTTTGATTTGAGCTCGAAGTTAGCAAGAATGACGGACCCTGCCTTCAATTGCGACAATATCATTGTGAACGACCAAATAGTTTGTAGCACACATTGATACACACATGATAACATCAAAATCAGAAGCATATGGAGAGTAGAATGCAGGGCCTTTCCTCTCTCCCAATATATGAGAGAGAGAGAGAGAGAGAGAGAGAGAGAGAGAGAGAGAGAGAGAGAGAGAGAGA
>JAODUH010037945.1:0-10473 GCA_027564835.1 Typhlichthys subterraneus | reverse complement strand
GAGAGAGAGAGAGAGAGAGAGAGAGAGAGAGAGAGAGAGAGAGAGAGAGAGAGAGAATCAAGGTACTGTAAATCCAGTAGTTTCCTCTGATTTCTAGTCATATAATGATGATTAAAATACAATTGTTATAATAAATAATAATATCAATAATACAAAATTGGCTAAAATGGCACTCACCACTAAATTGGTTTAGTCACACAAAATAATATGTCCTTGTTGAAATAGTCTTCCTTTTTTATTTTCTTCAGCCCCACTTATCACCAACAATCCAAACAAGTATTATTGATTATATAAACATTCCAAACAATGAGGAAAATTAGATGTTCCCTGAACTTGTAGCAGGAGGTGTAACTTCTATTCAGCAGAATTATAGGGGAATGCAGGAAACCTCACCCAGAGAAAAAGTCAGATGAGGACACAGTCACCTCTTGCCTCAAGAGCCTGGGGAAGGGGGACAGGGCCATTTTATTAAGGGTTCATTCATGATCGTTCACACACACACATACTTAATCAAAAGCACACGTTACTGGCAAAGCCTTAACCACAAAGTTTTCACACGCGTTAAGAGGCAGACAGATGAAACCTACTTTCCTCGCTTTCATCCCTGGTCTAAGTCCAAAGCGCTGACTGACACCGGCGTGTGGAATTTCTCAAGAGATTCCTCGGCCTCGGAGTCCTGGTCGTGACGCTGCAGGCCGATCGACACCTCAAGCTCGCCTGAGAAGACCTCCAGAAGAGACTCGGCGGTGGCTCCTCTGGATCCTCAGGGCTCGGCCCTTCCCGGATCAACCCCGGTGTTTGACGGGCTGTCCCTGCCGAGCTCATGTCATCACATTTCACTCCTGCAGGTGAGACGCTAGGCTTAACCCTTCACTGAATCACTGTCACCTTGCTTTGAGAGCTGGGTCTGCCCGACATGTACGGGCAAGATGCGGGGTTACGCGACGGAATATGCGAGCGCATACGGACATGCACGATGACTCATAACGTGTCTCCGCACGCACGCGCACACGCACACACTCTTGTCACAGCATCACGTCTCAGAACAAGCCATTGTGTCTTCGGAAGACTGAAGATCCATTGTCCCGTTGCTAGCAGCAACAGCGAGGCCAACATCTCCGTGCCGTCCCTGTGACAGCGGCGGAAGCCGCAGGACAGCGGAGAACCGCAGTGTCTGGCATGTTTACAGGTCTGTCCCGCTGAACAATGGACTGCTTTAACACTACACACACTCCTGGAATTCACACTCATGGCTGAGGCAGCAGAGAAAGACGAGAGGTGTGCGTGTGTGTATGTGGTCGGTATTGGTTGAGACAAGTGCATCTGTCACAAACTCCTGCATTAGTGTGTGTGTGTGTGTCATGAAACGCATGAGCATGTCATAAGGCCTTGTGTGTTTAATGTCTGAGCTCGAGTGCATCAGTCTTCGGTATGCCAGCTGTGCGTACAGAAGGCCGCGTGTGTGTGTGTGCGCGCTCATGCATCTCCCGTCTATGGCAGGACAGAGTGGTCCTCATCTCCGTGCCCAAGGTTGCCCTTCCTGGCACCAATCCACTCCACCCCAAACCCCCACCTTCATCTCTCCCACGCTGCTACTGCACATACTGTACATCTTGGGCTCAAAAGCCGTCTCACTCACTTCCTATATTCACTTAAGTTTCATCCTCGTCCGTCTCTTTTCTTCAGAACTAATTTGTGATCCTTCTCTCTCTCTCTCTCTCTCATCCCCTCGCTGGCTTTTCTTCCAATATCTCCTGTTATTTTCTTTTCATTAACCTTCACCCTGATAGCCCCCACCTCTTAATTAACTCCCGTAATCCTCCCGTATGCCCGACGCTTGACCCACCACCTCAAGCCTCATTAGGCACTTCTCTCGCCATCTATTCCACGGAAATGTCTCCAGATTCTTCCGTCAATGTTCTCCCCATGTCATGTGGAGCCCCGGAGGAGGCCTATACCCAGGGTCTGCACATGTTCTCCCCATGTCGTGGAGTCCCGGAGGAGGCCTATACCCAGGGTCTGCACATGTTCTCCCCATGTCATGTGGAGTCCCGGAGGAGGCCTATACCCAGGGTCTGCACATGCATCCTGGTGATGGATGCCCAATTCCTACCTGCTCCTGTTATGCTTGTAAGTCGCTTTGGATAAAAGAATCTGCTAAATGACCTAATTTCAAATGGAGGTAGTTGGTTACCATTAGCGACCTGTGGGTCCTTGCTCTTTTTTATTTATTTCCAGAACACGAGAATAGAGACGTGCCCTAGGGCAAGTTGAGAGCACACGCTGTGCTTTTCCTAAACCTGTGTATGCGGGGGGGGGGGGTTTGGACCACATGAGTGGTAAACCCTACCTACCACATATGGTTGGCATCCAGCCTAATTAAAGCTTTTGTTGCCCCACAAACTGGGTGCATTACCATAAGCGCTCCCTGAAGCCCTGTATTTATGGCAGCTCGACATTATAAATGAGAGATAAAAGGGCGGCTAAAAACCAGTCAGACTTCTCTGTACGTCACCATAGATACTAAGGACAAGTTCCCCCGGCAACACAGCCTTCAACCAGAAATGGCAACTAAAATGCCCATGTAATGTCCATTGCGTGGTGCCATAGTCATTCAACAAGCTGTTGTAAATGAAAATGTTCTCCTCATTCCTCATACCTTCTAAATATTTGTGTTACCAATAAAAGTGCCTCATGCTTTATTTGACTCAAAATATATTTAACATATTCAGTACAGTAACAAATCTATAGCAACATTAATATATCTTATACAAGTTGGTTAACATGAGTTACAATACCTCTCAGTATTGTACCTGCTATCTGTGAAACTAATCCAAACAGACATTACATGTTTCCCTCCAGCCTCAGTGATACCATCACAGCAGCCATGCCTTTGGGAACGGCTCAGGCTGACCTGTGCAGATGACATATGACACCGAACCATTAACACATGACCCTGTAGGCTGATAGGTCGAGGTCAGTGTGTCGAAGTCACCCTGACACGGCCTGAATAATGACCATACTTTGGTAATTCCTTAGCTTTTTTCGGTCCAGAACAAGCAACCAGCACAGGCCTTAAGAAATATAAATAAACAACATTCTGTAAAGTGGAAAAATAAATAGCCCAGGCGCTATCAAATCAGCTAACGGCATGGAAAACACACTATAACTGTGCTTTTATCTTGTACAAAATTGTTCTTTTTAAGGCTTTTATTAACCATGTTGGGCCAGGACTTCCTCTGCTAGCTATGAAGCTAAAAATAGCCACCATTTAAGTGAGGTGTAACAGATGTATCAAAATCAGAATTTCCGGCATCAAACTTTCCATGGTGAAACTTTTCCAGTCACTGAAGTGGTACGGCGGGATGCTGGCGTTCCGTGTCCCCGAGCAAACATGACAGAAAACTGTGTGTCAATTATGGTGTGGCGCTAAACCCAATTATCTTGTCTCCAATGCTGGCTCAGCTGTGCGTCTCATCTCCTAATTAACCCTACCAGGAGATCTGAGACCACGCTGTCTCCATCAAACTCCAATGCATCTTTTCATATTTAATGAAGGCAGAGGAGGATTTAGCTAAATGAAACCATGTATTGAACCACTTCCACAACAGTATTAACAGATGCAGAAAGTAGCTTCTGTCGGTTCCTAAAAGAAAGAAGAAGAAAAAAGAAAAAACACCTGGGGCTTGCATGGCTGAATAGTATGAGAAATGGCAGAAATGACAAGAGGACTGAAGGTTGTACAGTAGCATGGGTCTGATATTGCTTTGTATGCATTTATCAAGGACAGTAATGATAAAGTTGAGAAGAGACACTACATGCAGGAGTCAACCCCCTTCCCCTAGTCAGCAGAAAAGTTTCCGTTCACACAGTAAAAGTTGAACCTGCGGATAAGCAAGGTCTTTCCACTTTTCAACCAGCCACCTCGCAATAACACTGCAACTGCAGTGTAGCCCTCAAATACGCTGCTAGGAACGCGTACAAATTCTGAAAAAAGGACAAGTTGACAAAAGTGTCTCTTACCAAGAAGGTCCCTCGTGAACAGAGTGCTATTGTTGTGTCAGGGCTCGTAGCTTTGCACTGACATGATACCCATGAGATTGTACAGTAATGAATTCAATCTATGTAACTTAATATTGACGTTCGACAGTAAACAGCAGACAGCGAGAACAGAGGGGTGAGTTGTGGCTACAATTGAAGCCTATGAGGAATGCTACTCTGGTTAATGTAACTGACAGCGTTTGGGGGGCAGGAGGGGCGGTGAAGATGGGTGGTTTGTCTGCCACATGCCGCAGGGGTCACATCCCTTCGTTCTCGTGTTTTACGCATGTTTCATCTTTCCCTCCTCCCTCGTTTTTTCATGTTTTCCTGAATTCCGCTCTCGTCCGTCCTGCGTCCTTTGGCGCCAATTCCATAGCTTCCTCTTCATCCATCCATCCATCCACCTCTATCCTCTTATTCCCCAGCCGCTCTATACTGTATGTGTGTCTCTCTCTCGATCCTTTCTCCCCTCCCACTTAATCACTGCCATCGCTCTTCTTAACTGGGGGAAGCAGGCTCTTGTGTTTGGCGGACAGCTCCTAAGTACAACCATCTCCCCATGGCATGTCTTATCACTGGCCTGGCTTGGCACTGTCTAGTGGTGGCCTGTTTTGTCTGGCTGTTGTTCCTGCTTGCCGGCTGTCTGTGTGTGTGTGCGTGCGTGTGCCTGTGTGTGTGTGTGTGTGTGTGTGTGTGCGCATAACCAGGCCAATCTGATTAATGGCTGAACATATAAAAGACTGTAATTATAATCTGTTGTTTGGATTAAATTAGGCCAATGCTAATTCCATTATTATACACAAATTGACCTTCCAAGGGCCTTCAAGTGATATAAAGGGCATAAATTAGCTCTATGTTACCATTAGCAACTACACAAAGGCTCAATTCTATAGGTAGAATTGTATAGAGAACATCCCGGCATAGTAAAGGGAAGACAAAATTGATTAGCTCAATTAAGGCCATTTTGAGAGATGAAAACAAAACCATGATGAAACATATATGAGGAGCGAGATCAATAGGACTGGAATGATCCCGGGCAGCTGCAAATTAATGGAAAGCTGGATTGTAATGAAAGCTGGCCCCCAGAAGCTGATCTGTGCACAGAGGGACCACGGGATACGGGCCTGGCAGAATGACTGCATGAAGGGGTCTCTGCAGGGAAGGGGCACCCACGAGCTCCGTTAATCAATGGGTACATTCACTGGTTGAAAAGCATCTACAAAACCCCCTCCCCCTATGCACACTTAATTTATCCTTCTGGTTTTCCCCCCTCCAGTTCTGCCAACATTTCACTCCATTCATTATAAACCCAGCAAATTCCTTCTTTCCCTGCCTAAAGGCACTCCGTATGAGAGATGTTCCTCCTACAATGACTACAATTATATGCCACAGCAAGTCATTAGTCAAGCTGCAATATGCCGACACGGTACATTGTATTGTACATACACAGCTAGAGATGGTGCTAAGGTTGGTTGTTCTAACGGTTGAGCTGTACCGACCTCTAACACAAGAGTGCCATGAACAGAGGCAGTGACTAGTGTGTGTGGAATGCACTCTGCCAACATACTGACACACTTCCACTGTCAATACAGCCTGAAGAAACAGCACTGCAAGCCATTCTTTAACTTGGCATATCCAAAACTGTTTGAAAGAAATACTGAATAAGACCAGAGACACTATATAGAGAGGCCACTTATAGAATTTTGATTCGATCTCTGTGGGAGAATTCTGAAACGCAAATATGGCAGTTGGGAGGAAAATATCAAAATATCCAAAAGAGCCAATCGTCTGTTAACTAAATGCCAAGCATTTGCCTATGTGACCAATCATGTGGTTGCAATGACGTAAGCCACCAGCGTATTCAGTCTTAAATAACTAAATAACTGCCCAGAACGTTTCAAAGAAGACTTTGGAAAGACCCTGGACTCCCTCAGTACAGTCTGTCAGATAAACATGCCTATAATACACAATAGTATAGGAGTATATGGGTATAGACTCACATACACTACAGCGGACAGACATACGTGCCTCATCTATCTTGGAAGACAATGGGCTGACCCCTGGACGTTGCCTTGGCCCGACAGCCTAGTATAGGTGCACCAGCCTAAAAATAAACAAGGAGGCATGTCGCGCAGCTGTGAGTGTGTGGGCAGATTTGTGTGCCGTCAGCCCACTTATATCACAACAGCTGTGATGACAGGGCGCCTCCCATCAACTGCCTAATTCCAATTTCCCCTCCGGTCTTTTCTGCTCTTATTTCAAATTATCTCTCAACCACCACCCACCCCCCCTCCCCCAAAACTAAATTGTTTTTCTCACGCCGACATTTCTCCTCTGCCTCGTTTCAAGATAAAGCCACCCACTCCTGACACGCCAGTTGGCAGCACAACAAAGAGCGCGAAGGAAGAACGAAAAGACAAAGTTGGCCATAATTCACTGTAAAAATCACGCAGTCCCACTACATGATACTCCCACACGTGCGTGCAGAAACGGGGAAACACAGACGTACAGTAATGCACTCGGGAACACGAAGTTCGCTGAAACCGCCATCCAACCCATACATTCCTTAAATGCGAACGTCTTAATATCAAAAGCATGATAAATCACTCTCTCCACCCAACAGTGAGGCGTGCATAGCGTCAAAACGTCAAATTCACACATCTTGGGAGAAGAGAGAAAAAAAAAAGTATTTTTTCAGCCAATCAACGCCAGCGCGTACAAATCAGCATCTGAATTAAGTTACTCACCACTTCCTACTTGACTGTGTGGGTTTGGGGGGGGGGGGCGCCACACGCTGTGAATGACAGAGGCTGTCCGGGGGGGAAAGGGGTGGGGGGGTGGGGGGCAGAAAGAGTTACGGCTCAAAAGGTAGCCTGGAGCCAACTCTTTCAACGGTTCCACCTAATTGAAATAGTCTGTCTTCTCCACCCTTCTCCGCTCCGCAAAGTGAGCGAGAGCAGGTCGGGGAAACGGAACTGCAGCCGGAGTGCTGCGGAGGAGAAGAGGCGCTGCACGCAGATGGTCAACAGGTTTGCTGCCGACTGTGAAGCTGAGCGGAGGGATGAGCATAGGGAGGACAGTCGAGATGGTTCCCAGAGCCAATAGGGCAGAAGGTATACAACATGCACACGTCGTTGGTCCCTCCCATTGCCTACAGCAGCAGCCAGCATCTTGCTTAACCTAAGAAACAGACATTAACCGACATAGTGCATATATACACTGTGCTTTCCCCTTTAGTAAACTGTAGACTCCAAGTATAGATTCAACGATGGACGAAATGACCTTAGCTGTTGGAGTTAACACTGAGGTGAACTAAGTTAAACAATGATTCAATGTTTTCTTTTCGAGGCAGAAAGCCTGATCTTTGGGCTTACAGGCTTACATGTATTTGTGGTCATTGCTTTACAGTCGTCAATCATTCGTTTCTCTCTCTTCCCAAAAGCACACAAGCAGTCTATGGAAACATCTGTTAGTCTACTTTCCAAAATACTCCCGCTCTCTTAAAGTGCACTAGCTAATGTACCCTCAGTGAGCAGCAGATAACTTAAGTTGACTGTAACCTTGTAACGAGTCTCTTGATGCCCGTCCCTAAACCAACCATAGCACAAAATGGCTGCCTCAAGTAAAGTCCCCTTCCCTGATGGTCATATGTTAAATAAATAAAAGGAGGAGAGGAAGATAAAGAGTGCGAGGGAGCGGGGACAGGTAAGAGCAATCTATCTCGTCTATTACGTCGAGGTTGATGTTTCTGGCACCGCCAGCAATGCTGGTAGAATGTCATGTGCTACCACAATAAGCCTCTTTGGATACAGAATCTAGATGGATTTCTGGAGAACTGGAGCCTTAAGTCCACCACTGACAAACAGGATTTGTATTTGAACTGAGAAACGTATACATGCTAAAGATATTAATAATATTTGAAATAAATGTGTACAGTACACAAAAACAAAATAGACAAAAGAAACGTCTACAAAGAACAACCCCCTCAATAACACACACACACACACACACACACAGGTGGTGGCTCTGGCACTTTGTGTTCCTGCTACTATGGAAACTAGACTGCCGCAGACCACCGTCACAAAAATATGGCACGCGCAAACCAAACCATCATGCCATGTCAAAACATGCTGAATGCTGACCCCGCTGTGCCTAGCGAGGCCACCCGAGCAGCTCTGGAGACGTTGTTCCTCGTCTCGTCTGTACACAGGGGGCTCGCCCTTGCGACAAAAGAGAAGTGCCCCGCGCCTCACTTCTCCTAATGGCTAGCCTAACGCGTTTAACAAAAACAAGCTCATTTGTCACTGTTCAGAGGGAGAGTGGTCGTGAAGAGGGCCTGGGGTGCATTCAGGATAAGTGAAAAACACCCCCCCATCATCCCCATAGAGAGCAGGAAGGAGAACCCACCCAGCCACCCACCATCCCCCTCAGGACCAAATGAGGTGATCAATCAAACTCGGGGTCCCAGGGAGAGAGGGATGAGAGGGCCAGGAGAGTCTAAAGAACAGAGAGACACAGAGAGAGAGAGAGAGAGAGAGAAGGATATGTGTGCTCACAGAGACGGACTACAGCACATTTGAGAATGTCCGCCACGAAGGGCGCGTGCAAAATCTCACATCTCCGTGTGAACTGAATCATTAACGCACATGTTACCACAACAATGTATGTGCGTGAGTGCGTGAGTGCGTGCGTGTGCATTATATATAGAGAGAGATAGAGAGAGAGACACACACACCTTGACATGACAGTGAAAAATAAATGTTACAGGGTTTAACGTTATTCTTTATTTTATTTTATAAATGGTACAGAAAATGATCAGTTGCTATGCCTACCTATCTGAATCAATATTGTTCAGCGAGCGAGAGAATGCGAGTAAGTGAGAGAGAGTGACCTAGCTGGCACACAAACAGGACTGCAGCTATTAAAGTCCTCCCAGTACTCAGCAGAGAACGGTGCCATGCTGAAAATGGATGCTGGTATTTTGCAGCAATTGGAACAATAGAGACCCATCACCATTAAATATGAAGTACAGCACATGCTGTAAGGACGGCAAGAATAAAGGGTACAGAGCAAAAATGTAATGTGTAAATAAATAAAAGAGAAGCATTTCACAATCGGATGTCTATATCGAGAAGAGCAGGTTAAGGTCTTTAGAGCATATTCTCACACCCAACCCACCAGTGAGAGCCTAACTGTGATTTCTGTCTATTACCTGGTCTCAGACAGTTTCCCATTTTGACATGAGATAGGTGAAATGAGGAGACAGGCATTAGACACAGAGGAGAAAGAAGAACTTCCATATCCTTAATCTACTTGAAAGGGAGAACAACAAAAGGAAATTAGTGTCGAGGATTACGAGAGGAGAAAATAATGCCTCTCTCTTAGTGAAATAGAGAGACCAACAGGAGAGGTGGCCCTCCCCTCTTCTCTTTCTTGCCTGGCAGCAAGCCTTCTGGCATGGCCTTCTGGTATCTATTGCATCTGGGTAACCCAGGAGACACAGACACACACAAAGTAAATAAATACATCAATCCATATACATACAAAGTGACATTTTCTGTTTGTCTGTTTTTGAAAGCTAAGCCAGTGCCCCTTAGCTTTGGAGCTAGCATTGTAACTTGTTACTCTGTGCATTTGAGGCGCAGATCGGAAGCAGCTGTTAAAATGATTCAGAGGAATGCCAAAAAGCACTGAGGTTCAGAATCCCAAACAAGAGAGGACATCAGTGGAGGGGAAGAGCGAGGAAGGGCAAAGCAATGTCGTGAAAAACTAGAAAATGAGAAATAAGGAGAAAGGAGGTCAAACGAAGGACAAGAAATATAGGAAATAGACACTAAATATACATAAATTCAAGCACAACCAGCAGCTACAAATCAAAACACTACAGAGGCAGGAGAGAAGAGAAGAAGACGTTATTTTCACAATAACGAACAAGGTCGGCAGACCTCCAGAGGTTACCGCTGAGTTCCTGTGGGGCTTTCCTGCTACTTAGAGGGGGGCTCGAGTTTCACAATGTCCAGCTGTTTAACAGGACAAGTAGTCTGTGAGAGTGCATGAAAATTCCTACTTCTTCTTTCCTACTACTTAGGCCTCTCAACGCATGTGAGCGTGCACAGGCTCACACACACTTACACATGGGAGCATACAATAACACACACATCTCCCCGTAGACCGGACACACACACACACAGTTCAAAGCAGTGTAGGATCAACGAGGGGACCAGAATGGATATTATTTACAGCATCCTTTTCATTCCTGCTTCCTTTCAATCCTCATCGCATCCCTCTCTCCTCTCTATCCGCCTCACACCCCTTACACTCTTATCATCTCTGGGGAATAGTTTCGCCGCACTCACACAGACACACACACACACACACGCACGCACGCACGCACGGCCCAACTCAAATCAATGTGTGTGTGTTATTAACTTC
>JAODUH010037906.1:0-21182 GCA_027564835.1 Typhlichthys subterraneus | reverse complement strand
GGTCCCCTGCTGGAGCTGCTGCCCCCGCGACCCGACTCTGGATAAGCGGATGAAGATGGATGGATGGATGGATGGATCTGTTAATTGAAACCTTGCAGAATGCAGGAGCTATTATGAGAGCTAGGCTATCGTCAAACTAGTGTATCAGTATGAGAGAATGTAAGGAAAATTACATCTGCCAGTTTATATGAAATGAATGCAACAGCAGTTAGTGCATTTTTTATTAATTTAAAGCGTTTAAAGAGTTTATGATTCAACATTTTACAGGATTAAATAGACCTTTGCCAATGTAACAAGATAATTTTGTACTGTGAATGATCGGTGGACTATGAGTTATTGGTGGATACTATTAGTCTTCATAGGTGAGTAGTTAACAACAAGTACAGTATGTTGGTGGTCTGACTTAACAGCTGTTGATTCTACTTGCTATTGTTCAGTTGTGTGCACATATTGAAAGCCCGCAAATAGACTCACTTTTAATGGAGTTTTGAGAACAAGGATTGGAACACTAATAACAATTCAAAGCCTGTCAAAAATTATATTTCAGGCCGGCCTTAGAATAATCCCTTTTTCACCGATTAGCCTGGGTAGCAGGTGTAGCTAATTAATAGTGGGTTCATTTTAATTTGACATTCTATTTGGCAAGCAATTAATCGATAATATTGTCAATGTTGCCAAATCAAATGAACCCATTATAAATTGTGTTAACTGTGTTATCCCACAGGAATTAAAATACTAATACATTCAAACATCACAAAAACACATCATATTTCACACTAGGATGATTCCTTAAAATAAACAATTAAATGGAAATGTAATGTACTGCATGTCAACAACAAAATAACGACCTGTACAGGAAGCACGCACAGACAGACAGACAGACAGAGAGAGAGACAGAGAGACACAGAGACAGAGAGAGAAAGAGACAGACAGACAGAGAGAGAGAGAGAGAGAGACAGAGACAGAGACAGAGAGAGACAGACAGAGAGAGACAGAGAGATAGAGAGAGACAGACAGAGAGACAGACAGACAGACAGAGAGAGACAGAGAGAGAGAGAGATAAGTCACAAAGCTGAGAAGATAAAACAGCAGCTCTACCAGAGTAAGCCTTAAGATGTGAATAATAGCGCCGCTGTACGTGCGTGAGTATTGTTAGTGCCATTTTGCCAATCTCTCTTTCTCCATCTTAGCCTATTATGAACAAAATATTAAAACTGATAGTTAGAAACAGTGGAACGGAGATTCACAGATTTTCTTATAATATGACTCCAGCGAGGCACAAGCTTTCAAATCAGAAAAGGTTTATTGACTGGTATTCTTTCCTGAAGTACTTTTACTTTTAATGTACTGTAAGCCAATGTGATGTGAACTCTGCAGCTAAAAGCCTACACACTCTATTGTATTGAGTACAGTAACTCAGTCTCAATGCTATGCATGAGAGTGCAACAGATGCTTATCTATACATCTTATTTGCAATTGTCTGCTTGATTTACACTTTGCCCTAGTGTATTGTATCCTACTGCGTGTATGACTGACTCACCATTTCTTATTGGCTATATACATACACTATAAATTACTTATTTATAATACTGACTTAATCTGCAACACATGATATTTGTGTACAGATGAGATAAATTATATAAAATCTGTGTAAACAACGCATTTTGGAAATATGTCAGAAACCGTAGAGCAAACAACTTGAGATGCGTTTTTCCTATGTGAGTTTTAGTATTCATTCTCGGCTTCTGGCTAATGTTCTAGAGAACACCTTCTTTGCTTAGAAATGTGGGTTATGTATGCCTAGTCATCATTTAGCCTGCTTAAAACTTGCTTACATTTTGTTTAGATCCTTTTCCATATGATTATATTGCTTCACCTCTACAGTTTGCAAGTTTTACATATCAGTCAATTGAAAATCACTATAAGTGACAATCAAATAATTTGCATGCTTTTTATTTTAACTAATCACTACTAGATTGTTATGGGAATGTTTGTTGGTCTGATAAAGAATACATACCATAAGTATAGTGGAACACTACAAATATTGTGCTAGAGAAAAAGGTTAGCATTCATGCGTATGCTAATGAAACACAACAAAAGATACATTTACAACAGATATACTGTAACAAAGGGAACACGTGGGAAAGTCCTCTTCTCTGTGTAGCTGCCTCGCTCTCTCTCTCCATCTTGCTAGCCTAACTCTCTTTATTTTATTAAATCTCACTAGTATTCCACATCAACTCTGCACACAGTGTGCAACAGGCTTTAATGTTCTAAGCATATGAAACATATTTATTTCCAGCTAATCTCGTGTGTGAGAGCATCACAACATGGGCTATTTAATGTGTGCACCAAATATAATAGAATAATCTGTCTCTGTAATGAATCTTAATCTCTCTCTTTCTCATATTTTCCTGTCATACAATACATCCTGAAAGTACTGTATTCACAGCGCTTCACGTGTAACACAACATTTTGTTGGGTTACAGCCTTATTCCAAAATGGATTAAAAAACAATTTCCTCAAAATTCAACACACAATAACCCCTAATAAAGTGAAAAATGTTTGTTAGAAATCTTAGCAAATATCTTACAAATAAAAACATATACACGTAAGTATTCACAGCCTTTGGTCAATACTTTGTTAAAGCACCTTTGGTAGCCATTACAGTATAAAGTATTTTTGAGTATGATGCTGCAAGCTTGGCACATCTACGTTTGGGCAGTTTCTCCCATTCTCTTTTGCAGGACCTCTCAAGCTTCACCAGGTTGGATGGGGAGCGTCTGTGCAAAGCCATTTTCAGATCTCTCCAGAGATGTTCAATCGGGTTCAAGTCTGGGCTCTGGCTGGGCCACTCAAAGACATTCACAGAGTTGTCCCGAACCCACTCATTTGTTATCTTGGCTGTGTGCTTAGGGTTGTTGTCCTGTTGGAAGATTAACCTTCTCCCAAGTCTTAGGTCCAGAGCACTCTGGAGCAGGTTTTGATAAAGGATGTCTCTGTACATTGATGCATTCACCTTTCCCTCGATCCTGACTAGTCTCCTAGTTCCTGCTGCTGAAAAACATCCCCACTGTACGATGCTGCCACCACCATGCTTCACTGTAGGGATGGTATTGACCAGGTGATGAGCGGTGCCTGGTTTCCTCCAGACATGAGCTTGGCATTCAGGCCAAAGAGTTCAATCTTTGTTTCATCTGACCATAGAATTTTCTCTCATAGAATGAGAGTCCATCAGGTGCCTCATATGCCTTTCACTGAGGAGTGGTTTCCATTTCCATCTGGCCACTCCACTATACAGGCCTATTGTTGGAGGGCTGCAGTAATGGTTGTCCTTCTGGAAGGTTCTCCTCTCTCCACAGAGCAACACTGGAGCTCTGTCAGAGTGACCATAGGGTTCTGGGTCACCTCCCCGACTAAAGCCCTTCTCCCCTGATCCCTCAGTTTGGCCGGGCGGCCAGCTCTAGGAAGAGTACTGGTGGTTCCAGACTTCTTCCACTTACAGATGATGGAGGCCATTGGGACCTTCAATGCTGCATAAATCTTTCTGGAGCCTTCCCCAGATTTGTGCCTCGATATAATCCTGTCTCGGAGGTCTACAGACAATTCCTTGGACTGGTTTGTGCTCTGACATGCACTGTCAACTGTAGTACTTTATATATACAGTGCCTTTCAAAATCAGGACTCCAAGCAAGTTGTAGAAACATCTCAAGGATGATCAGTGAAAACAGGATGTGCCTGCGCTCCATTTTGAGCGTCATGACATAGGCTGTGAATACTTATGTATGTACTTCTGAAAGTACTTTTTGATTTTGGTAGTGTTTTTCTTTTTAATAAATTTGCAAAAATGTCAAACACACTTTTTTCTACTTTGTTATAATGGGGTCTTGTGTGTAGAATTTTGAAGGGGAAAAAATATTTTCTTCCATTTCTTCCAAAAAGTGAAGCGTTGTGAATATTTCCGGATGCACTGTATAACTAAACGAACTACACCCCTGACATCTACAATGTGACCCCCCCCAGGTAGCCACTGTGACAGACCGCCAAGTTAAAGGCAACCTGCTTAAAGCTCAGTTAAAACCATTCCAAGAAAACAACAGCGAAGATCACGTGTAAGGAAGTTCGGGTTAAAAGAGGGGGATTTCCAGTATTCCCACTACCCCGAGAGAATACACACAGACATACACAGACATAAACAGACACACACACACACACACAGTCAGCCTATTATCAGTTGAAGCCACAAATGTTACCCTCACAGGTCATAGTGTGTGCGTGTCTGTGTGCGTCTGTATGCTTCGTGGGGGGGCTTTCCGTGTCCCTCTACCTTTTTCCTCTCTCCCTCTTCCTTCCTTCCATAAATCCCTCCCTCGTGGCCTTTCACCTCTTCCTTCCTATCTCTCTCTCTCTCTCTCTTTAAAGGTGTAGTCAGCTATTGCAAGTTAGCAAGCATTCTCGAAAATAACTGACCCTTCCTTTACTGTTGATAATACATTATCCTAAAATAAAGGAAGTGCATAATAAAATAAGTCTAAAAGGAGGACAATAGAAATACACAGGGTAACATACACAACAGGGTAGCATGTATTTATTGGCCACTGGAGACAGTGTAGTGAAGAAGTCCCTGTAATGTACTGTTATGTGAAAATACCTTTTGTGTGTTATTTATTTGTAACCAAATGAGAGAGGAAAATCCCAAGTTCTACAAAGTACTATTAATACTCAATACAAAATAGAAAGTTTGAAAATGTTGTAAATAAATACCTGTTGAATTTACAATCGTATGTTCAGAATTTAAGTAAAACAATAAATTAAATAAAGGCCCACTGTACACTTGTACGGTATATTATTACATTGTAAAATACATCTAATAATAGAATTATCACAAAGGTGTGTTGACCCTCAAACAACCACTGCCCTAACCAAACATACAGTATGGTTAAAGTTGTTATCGTAAAATGCACACCTATCACTTTAACACTAGTGGCCATGACTCACACGTGGGTCTGTTCACTTTAAGCCAAGAGATTTAGGGAAGTGTTAGATATTTTAAGAGAATATTGCATTACAGCAAGTTGCTGAACTGTGCCTATTTCAACACAGCATCAAATGTCGTGTCTAGCATCTTTGCTAGTAAAAAGAAGTGATACAGGACAGCTCAGATTACAGTGATTCAATACCGCACAGCGCATTCTAACGAACCACTAATACGAGTGCACGTAATTTCTCATAGACAGCTTGATGTATTTTTCGCTATGTAACCTTATTCTAATGTATCCACTCCTAACACATATACCAGCCTGACATTTGTCAAAAACTTACTAAAAGCTAGTGTGGCTTCAGAGAGAAAGGACTCTAATGGGAGAAAAAATTAAAAAATATGCATCTCTGAATGTCCTTGTGAGCACCCAACCAAAATGGTATTCAATATTACATCTTAGCAGTCACTTCCAAACATCACACACACACACACACACACACACGATACAAAGAATTACAGCGGTGGTTTGCAGAGAAGGGAAGTGCCTTGTCACAAAAAGGGGAACGCCCTGTTTATGTACAGTGTGTGTGTGTGTGTGTGTGTGTGTGTGTGCATGATGATGACTACATGGTACATTTAACCCATTTTAACTGTTGAAATTATTAAGAAACGTTTAGGAAATGCAAAATCACTGCTTAGCAATAGTATTGATTACACCATACATCTAAGCTGGTTACAAATTCACACTCCTTTTAATCAACATCAACCATTTTAACTTAAAAGGGCAGGGTTAGTTATTCTCAAAGAACACTGGCTAACTTCGAGCTCAAATCAAAACAATATCCCTCTGCAGTGCCGCATCACACATTGAAACACATTGTGAAGCAAAGTGGAGTACCACGGCTTTGTTGAAGTAAGCGGTGTTGGCCACTTTGTCAGGGCTGCCTAGAAGTATCGGATACATTTTTCAGCACACACCCAGAACGGTAAGCTAGCGAAATGCAAGGAGATATTTGGTGAATTTGACAGTAAGTGTATTAGTTTACAATTATATTGCAATAGCTGACTATACATTTAAATGCAGCATTTATAAAATTATCCTCAATTATCTAATATCTTAATTGTCCCTCTGCCATTTTATGTGAGTTAGATGCATAATGATGTCTTACATAAATCACAAATATCAAGTGACAGTATTTCCCCATGAAAGTCCAGTGAACTTGTCTTTGCTAAAGTGATTTGTGATTTCTAGACAGCAAAACAGAGAGTAGACAGTTCATTCCTGAAGTCCAACAGAGAAACACCATGTGACTAGTACAGGGACAATACAGCCTTTAACAACTGTGTGTGTGTTTAATATGAAACAAATAACAGTGTCCATGTTAGAATTAGTGTGTGTGTAAAAACAAATATGAAAGAAAGTTCAAATAAATGTTCTCGTGTAAGTAGGTGAAAGAAAGACCATCTTTTCCCCCCTTACCAAGACAATTTATTCTGAGTAGTATAGGCCATTTGAATACAGTTGAAAAACACCAACAAACAGTAGAACTGTGATGTGATATATTTGAAAACAGTTCACTGAACGCAATGCAGTGTTTTGGAAAAACTAAAAAAGTCTTGCTGTTTCTCAACCGAAACAAGAATATAAAATAGGAGGATACACTGTATTACCAATACATTTTAACAATGTATTACCATTTAGAAATTAATACTAAAAATAATGAAATAAAACTAAAGCTGAAAACTGCTTGACTGAAACATATAACCTGGGTGTATAGTAAATACACCCTTTACACACTTCTATCTTGTTCTTGATCCTGTAATGCAAATATAACCTATTTCTAAAGTAAATATGTTATATTTGCATAAAGTATAAAGTACATACTGTTACTGCACAGTTTGCACATTTCTTCATTGTGAAATGTATTATGACATACTTATACATTCAGTATGATTGACTTCTTCGCTATACATTATTAATTATTATTATTATTTATTTATTTTATTATTTGCTTTGTCCCAAAGCCCAGTGGAGACAAAACACAGATGCCAAGTCATCATATCTAGCATTCACACATCAAACAACAAAAAGGTGAAATAAATGCATGAAGGTGTGTGTGTGCGTGTGTGTGTTTGTACAGATACGTGTATTGTGCACGGGAGTGTTGTTCCATAAGGCTTGTTCCTGCTTATATACTGTAATACATGCCCACACACACAACCGCTGTATCTTCCATCATATAGCCAATGAAAGTAAGCATGCATTGCTTCCTTTCATTAAAGCTCTCAGACAATTCTCAGATACAGATATTTGTAATGTCTGTATGGGAACATGGTTAGCACCTTTGACCACAAGCTGCGCGTGCACGCCCAGATGCACGCACGCACGCACCCACACACACACACACAAAATGCATGCAATACTTTGATAAGGAAGTGAGTCAGCCACGCCCAGGACATTTAAAGCGTGCTTCAGCGTGAGGTGTGTTTGCAAGTGTTTGCGCCTGGAAGTGACTGCCAAGGTGTTGTGATACACACACGCTATATGATATTTAAATCCTTTGTACACACTTGTGTGGTGTGGTGTGTGTGTTAACAATGAGTCTGGGCTCTCTCCACCTGGCTGCACAGGATGGCCTGAACTATGACATAATGTACAGTAACACATATGCACAGAGACAGGTCCACGCATACGTACAGCAGGCTACACACCAAACACATGACACTGAGATAATGTTGGTACTGTACAATATCCCTGAGACCATCATTAATTAACATCTCAATAACTTTAAGCAAACGAGCGCTACAATATTGGGGTTTGATGGAGTACTACACACCTTGAAGACTTGCCCATAGGTTCCATTGCCGACCACCTCCACCAACTCAAAGATACCTGCTGGGTCCTACAACATAACAAACACATGTTTAAACATAATGAGAGGAAACGAAGGAATAATATAATGACAGATATGGGAAGCCAGATGGCAAACTGTGAAACCAGCCAGCCACGCAACTACAAAAGAAGAGACAACTTTGTCAGTTCAAATCTGTAAAGCCAAGCTGGACAAGGGCGACATTCTGCCGATATAGCAGCAGCCTACACTTGGGGCATGGGCCTATTGACTCTATAAATAAATCAAGAAAAAGCATGAATTCTGCAGACCCGTGTTTTGGACTTGGACAATGGTTTAGTTAGCTTTAGTAGCATGTTTAATAACACAGAACACATGTTTAATTTGAGTAGAGGGACTAGGCTATTGTAGTTGTCGACTATCTGTTGCGTTGCATGTAAGCTTTTCTGTCAAGTCGACAGACTCGTTCTGAAAAAGACAACCTATACTTTGTAACCTACAGTAGTAACCTACTGTAGGTTAGTTAGCCTATAGACGAAACAAGATCCCATAACGATCAAGTTAAATTTAAGTAACTTAATATCCTATATGTTGCTATCTGATGGATGTAGGCTAAACTTTAAGAGTATGGACAAAAAAAAGTATGTAGAGTGCCCAACATGTAAGCAGAATGAAACTTCGCCCCACATCCGTTGTCTTCCACAGTGTTTACCAAACTCTAGTGCTGCAAAAAAGAAACACGGCGTTACTTTTACTCACTCTCAAAGCAGACAGATCAATACTGTCCAAACTACGAGTCGTGTTTTCTCTCGACATTGCTGCAGAATTGTCATCTGATGTTCGGTTTTAACAGACAATACATTCGGCGGCCAGATTCCTCCAATAAAGTAAAGCTAACGGTACTGTGTCTCGTCACTAATCTCTTCCACAGCCTACTGCTTTGCGCTGAGGAGTGATTTCGGCAGTAGAGCGACACACAGGAAACTTGACATCCAGCAAAACCCGGAAAAACGCGGAGAAAACTTTGCTTTGCCCTCTTCCCTCCTCCCTGTCTGTGTGAGAAAGACTGTCGTGTGTCGTTCAAATAGAGACAAGATCACTGCTATTTTCACAAGACAAGATTAAATTACAGTAATTCATGACGTTATTTAATAATTGGGCAATTATTTAGAGACAAACAGGATCACTGCTTTTGTCACAATTGTTTAAAATCAATGTATTTAATAAGTTGGCTATATTGTTATGAGAAAAACAGGATCGCAGCTATTTTCACAATTGTTTAAATCAAAGTATTTAGTAATTTGACTATTATTATTATTATTATTATTATTATTATTATTTATTGGCTAAATTATTGTCAGTTTTTTTATGGGCTGCTGGCCTATAGGCTAAATATACTCTGTGAAAAGGATTCTGTTTACCCTACTTACTACTTACTATACTACTTGCTATAGCCTACTCACTACCTCGTGGAAGTAGAAAACAAGTACTTCTGTTTAATATGGCCTACCATTATTGAAATACAATCAACCATGGGAACTAACCCTACCGTTGAAGGGCTTGACGTCCAGACGCACCGGCACGCTGTATATACGGATGGAAGTCCAGCGGGATCATCAGAAGTGCGGCTGTCGAAACACAGCACTCCTCCTCACCCTTGTGTTCTTCTGTGGCCACCAAACCAAACGACCATCTAGGCAAGTATGGCCATCTTTGAAATGCCCCGGGCAGTTATTTAGGAAGACCACTCAGATGGCAGATGTCTTACGTCAATGCAACGACATGATTGGGTAAATTGGTTAATGCTTGGCAGTTATAAAGCAGATGATTGAGCTTTAGGATCATGTTTGTGTATTTGTATTATATTAGTATATGCCTTATATATATTTGTACATTTTCTTCCAAATGCCATATTTGCATTTCAGAATTCTCTCATAGTGCTCCATTCACGAGTATCTAAGTGTCATGTCTCCTCTACAGTGTCTCTGACCAAACCTGATCCTGACAATAGCCTGAGGTCACCCAGAGGGTTCAAAGGCCAAGGAGAACCTCTTGCACCAGACGACCATGTAAGACCTTCCCACAAGCCCTCTTTCCTCTCTTTGCCTGATGAACTCTGACCCTTCAATCCCGCCTTCCCCCTGACACACACATTTACTTACTGTTGTAGTCATATATTTAAAAACAAAAAGTATCTGTAATAGGTGCTTATAGGCTGCAACTTGTATGAATATACAGTACATAGACCAGTGGCGGGCAGTGCATTAAACACCTAGGCCTTCAGTGATGTCCTACTTAGTCCTACCAGCAGTGGAAAAGCTCTATTAGAGAGAGAAAGAGAAATATAGAGCAAATCATGGTTATAACTCTGTGCCGTGTGTCCGGGTGTGTATTGAGAGAATATATAGCAACATAATACACAATATGCGTGTGAGATGGAATGAGCTAGTATAGTGTGTATGTGTGTGTGTGTGTGTGCGTGTGTGCGCGTGTGTGTGTGTGTCCCACATTGAAGAAAGGTCCCTCTGTGGTCTTATACACTGGTCCTGTTCACACTAAGGTCAGCTGCCTACACACACACTCAAACATATACAGACACGCACACACACACACATACACACACACACGCACACACACAAGGTTATTAGTTGTATCCAACCAAAATAAGACAACATAGGTCTACTAGTGACTAAAAATATAGCAGTGCAAAGATATATCTGCCTTGCTCTCTTCCTTTGAAGGCACAAATGCCTTGAAATATATTTTTTTAAATTTCTAATATTGTGTGTGTGTGTGTGTGCGTGCGTGTGTGTTTGCTTGCTTAAAGTCAGCCTACAAAGTGTTCTGACTCTTTGGAGTGAGTCGACATTCAATGTCCCTAAATCACTTTGTGCACGAACACACATACATACAATTTATTATTTTATTTATGTATTTATGGTAAATGGTATGGGCTGCATTTATATAGCGCTTTTCTAACCTTCCGGCCACTCAAAGCGCTGTACAGGATTGCCTCACATTCACCCATTCACACACACATTCACACACCAGCTCGGCACTAGGACCAACAAGTGTGCTCATATCACGCCGGTGCTTGAGGCATTACACTGGGTCCTATTTGTTTTAGAGTCCATTTTAAAGTCTTAGTTATTACATATAGAGCCTTGCACGGTCAAGCTCCCCCATACATCCTGGACTTGCTACACACACACACCTCTGGGCGGTCTCTGAGGTCTTCAGGTCAGGGCCTATTAACTGTCCCAGGAACTTGGTTTAAAACTAGAGGTGACCGCACTTTCGGCACAGTGGCTCCCAGGCTATGGAACGCTCTCCCTCTCGCCTTAAGAGCTATGGATACCGTGGACACTTTTAAAACACACCTTAAGACGCATACAAGCTTTTCATTAGCATTTTATTTTATGATGTTTGCTGCTTTTATATCTGCTTTTATTTCTTAATGTATTATGTGTTTTTTCTTTGTTGGTAATTTCATTGGCTTGACTGTAAAGCACTTTGTGACTTCTTATCTGTGAAAATGTGCTATATAAATAAAATGTACTTACTTACTTACTTACACCGATGGTGATTGCTGCCATGCAAGGTGCGACCAACCACCGGGAGCAGTTAGGGTTAGGTGTCTTGCTCAAGGACACTTCGACAGTTAGCCGGGATCGATCCAGCTACTTAAGGATCACTTGTCCAGTATTACGTTCTGAAGGGCGGTTCAACAGTTTTTGGATCTTTCCCTGTCTGTCTGTGTCTGTGAAATTATTCTACATCTGAATTAGTAGCTGTGTTCTACTTGTATTAGCATAATGTAGCTGTCTGCTAGCATATTCTGCAGCTGTTATTATAGACGCTATGCTTAAACATGAGCAGATAAAAATAGGATAAAATAGGAAAAAACCAGTGCCT
Organism: Typhlichthys subterraneus; assembly: GCA_027564835.1. Lineage (NCBI taxonomy): Eukaryota > Metazoa > Chordata > Actinopteri > Percopsiformes > Amblyopsidae > Typhlichthys > Typhlichthys subterraneus. The sequence continues at coordinate 9,434 of JAODUH010037906.1, read as the reverse complement.
TATTGCTACTATTACTACATTATACTCTCATGCGCAATTAGAGAAATAGTGCATTGTGGGATATGCAGTTTCAGTTAAATATAATTGTTAAGATAAACCAATCAAGTTCAATTATTTCCTGAAGAACAAAACAACTGCAGGACCATAAAGCTAGCCTTAAGCCTTAAAAGAATACACTTCTAGAGATATTCTCTTTAGCCATAATATCTATGGCTAATACCACTTAAACATAATGGTTAGTATTTTACAGCCAAATAGATACATTTTCTCTTAACTTTCATAAAAGTATTTTTAAAAGACAGAAAGCGTAGCTTCCAGTGTTATAAAAAGTGTGTATAGTACAGTATAGAGGTCATATATTTGTAGAACCCAATAATGTAATAATGTCCCGATAATGTAATAAAGTTAATTAACCAATAATGTAATAATTTTGCGTATGTACTGATACGTTTACGAGTGGTTATTACATTATTGTGTTCACCTTCATTTTACAGTAATAATAATAATGTAATAATGTGCCCAATATTGTAATAACTTGACCAATATTGTGATACATTAACTGGGTAATGTTTTGTTTTATTCGTCATTGCTTTTCTGGTAAAATAAAGGTTTAATAAAATGTTTTTAAATAGGAAATGCTATGGCCATGTCTAATAGTAGTACTCTATTATAAAAAATATACTGTTTTGAATATTTCATAGTGCTGCACTGCCATTGGTCTAGAAAACCAAAGATAGGGGAGACCGGGTATTGTTGTCACATGGGTTGGTTGTCACAGAGCTCACAACTCATCTACTAGAGGGCGCTGTTTCACAATACATGCCAAAATAACTGCCACATCTTCATTTGTGAGCATACCCTTGGTTTTAAAACCATACCAGTCAGAGGTGAGACTTTTTTATTCATTTATTTTTTCCAGCCACTAAAACAAAATATTTCACATTCTTTTCTTTTCGTTGTAAGTCTTTATTTAATAGAAGTGTATATGTTAAACATTTGAAAGTTAAAGGGAAGAGTTACTGTATCTTATATTGTTATAGGACGATTTTTGTTGTTAGCCCGGATTGAATCAGCGACGTCTGGATCACCTTTTTTTTTTGGAACGGAAGACACATCTTCTGAGAAAAGTGCTTATTTTACTGTAAAATATATATTTCCTATTCTGCTTACAACTACCTTTATTATTTTGCTGATCCTAGCAAACTTAGGGTAGGCTTATTGAAATAACCTGTTCAATCTGGTTTCAGAGGCTGCGATGTTTTCACTTTGGCTGATTGTTACTCCTAAGTTATTTATTGAGATGTATTAAGAGGATTCAATTCTAATATGAGCTGGCTACACAGGCGAGGCAGGGTAGTGATTGTGAAAGTAGTAGTAGTGTAACATATAACATAACTATTTACTGTTAATACCTAATAAGTAAAGTAATTTAATTACTTTTTGAAGGAATTAAATAGAAGTAAATAGTAACTTATTACAATTCCTGAGTAACTTGCCCAACACTGCTGATTAGATATAGCTAGAGACTAGATACACTATAATACATTAAATAGAGACTATATAGACAAATACTAGATATAAAGCCATGTTCTAAAGCTATAAGTGTTTATTATTTAATATTTTTGGCAGTCTAGTTATCATGTCAGAGACACATTTGTTCACAGATAACTAGACTGCCTCATTAATCTCAGACAATACTGGTATTATATGGTACCTCCGAAAGGAGAAAGAGAGAATCTCTGGGAGAAATATTGGTTCTATAGGCCACAATGTTACAATATTGGGAAATTATTGTTATTTTCAGATAAATTAAGGTTAAACCAATAATGTAATAATCTCCTGTTAATGTAACAATTTATGACATTATTGGTACAGGACTTATTACATTATTGTGACGTTATTACATTATTTATATAATTTGTTTGGAATAAAGAGGACAGTTGTATTACATTATTGGGAAATTATTACGTTTATTAGTTTATCAAATATTAACCTATAATTAATCTTCTGTTATATCCACCATAAATTTAATTTTTTTCATTCTAATTTGCCTACTTACCACAAGAGAGCGATGTTTGCTATTTTATGAATGGTGACAATCCATTTCTGTATCCAAATAAGGTTAATGTCAAGATCAGACATCCTGCTCAGGTCTGGATTTAATGCGTTTTCTGTTTTTTCCAAGCAGTATGTGGTTGATGTTGTTGTAGAGTACTGCCTAGGTACAGTATAGTCAGTATAGTATATTTACTAGGTAAGGTGATTTAAACAAACATGAAAAATGTGAAAATGCATTACAGTATGTTGCCAGACTTTAAACTGCACAACTACCACTCTTTGCTATATCTAAATATATTAATTTATCTAAATTTAACATGTGAATTGCAAATATTATATACTTTTTTATATCAGTTATTATAACATATTGAATTGACAATCACTGTTAAGCCTAATATTTGAGCTTGCCAGCAGCTTATTAAAAACATAGGTATATTGTACATGTATGCAGCTGCAGCAAGGAAACATTAACAAATAACTATCGTCTTTAATGGAAAGACTTATGAATCTTTCTTATTCACATATACACCTCAAAACAGAACAAATTCCCTAAAATAGTATTATTTTATATACTGTATAAGTATTACTTGTATGAATATTTAATGCAAAATTACATTAAGATATATTGTATAAACTAATTATTTCAGTAAAGCTTTGTGAGATACTGTAACTGTAACAGCAAATACAACAAACTGACAATGGTGTAGTTATTTTTATCACACAGCAGATGTCTTGTATTTTAATTAAATGTACATGTTTTAATGAAGTAAAACAGCTGCTAAACTCAAATGAACTATGTAACAACATTTACCAAGAACATGTGTAGCTTAGTATTTACAGATAATGTGCAAAAGATTGCATTGAATTTTGTAATTTAATTTTTTACAATGTTTTACAATTGATGTGCTCTATAAAAATAAAATAATGTTTCAATACTCAAGCAAGCTCATTAGTTAATACTGGTCTTTAATTGACAGAATTTACAAATATTACAAATGTTACAAATACACATCGGGCAATGTTTCTGTCAAATGTTACCATAATACATTTTAATAAAATCAATGAATGAATAGAATGGCCATACTTTACTTTAACTCCAGTTACTGGACATACTGTAAAACAATATATTATATGCCATTCCTTTAAAATGCAGGTAGAAAATTACACAATGTTCATGCTAAAACGTTAACAAAGCAGTATGGGCCAACAAAGGACACATACATATTTTTTTGCAAAGTGAAATTGCTCTTCAGCAATCACTTTGTGCTTTACTCTGATAATCTTGCCATACCTCCAGCAGGTGTTGAGGGCTGTCTAATAGTGTCGTAATGACTTGGGTCCAGTAACAGCTAGTTGACCATGTGGGTCGCCATGCCATAAACAAATTGTTAGCAGGAGGATTAACGGGGCTAATTCCTATGAATTTCATGCATAGTCCCAGATAGACATCCTCTATGTAAACTGCTTTCACGTACTTAGATGCCTCTAGAATATTTTTGGCCAGGTCCAGCGAGAAGACATAGCCTAGTCCCAAGACGTATGTTGGGTAGTGAGAGTCAGGAAAAACCTCTATGGGCATAAACCATTTTGATGCTGGATCTCTGAGAACTTCGGGACGTTGGGCCACCAGACCAGTCATGTAGGCAGTTCTGGGAGCGTTCCAAAGCATCTCCACTAGCTTGCGAACATTAAGAAACACATCCGAATCTATTTTCATGGCATAGGAGGTCTTTTCGCATCGGGAGGTCAGCCATTCCAGCATCACCATGGTTTTAATGGTCAGGTTGTTATAGCTGTCCACAAAGTCCCCCTGGATAAGATCATGGTGTTTCTGACTTTCCTGAATCACCTATGGGATGGGGTGATAGTGTGTCTGTTACACTTATGCTAGAGGTCAAACCTTTGTCGATTTTCTTTAAATATTTAGCTGAGCACCACATGTACATTGTCTTTGTCAACTTTTGTCATGTCAGACAGGAAAATGTGAGTGAGGAGTAGAAAAATAAATGTTCCCAAAGGTTTGGGACAGTTCAAAATCTAGCATTTACGCACAATGTGTGTGTGTGTGTGTGTGTGCGTCTCAGGTTTGATTTATTTGTGTCTTTTATATGGTAAACAGAAACAGAACTGTTGAAGATGCTTTTTTACTAACAATTTCAACATGTCTAACAGGACTATATGTTTGTTCCACAGTAAAAAAAAAAGAATAAGAATGTCTACAGTATAGTCTGCATACCGTAGATATGTATGTAATAGTCTGTTTTGTCACAGATGTATGAAATTGTGTTAGACTCTCCTCTCCCACTGAACTAGTGTAATGTTCTCACCTGTTCCTGTGTCGCCGTTGTTCTGTCTCCGTTTGGGGCCTGTCCCAAAAAAAAGAAATGGCTGATCACTTGGTCCAATACTTTGGATTCGGTGCCCCAAGTCTTGCGGATGACATCGCGGGCCTCCCTATTCTGAGGAGCCACTGGAATCATAAGAACCAAGAAGGGGTTTTGCTGTCGACATTTCTCCTCCTCGTCCACTATAAAATGGTACTGGTGTGGGTAAGCCACAAAGTACCGTGAAGTATCCATCTGTGCAAGCAAACAGTCATAGGGAATTCATATATAGTGCTTTACAATAAGGTGATCAGTGATCTCTCTTAAGAACTACCTGATGGCTTGACGTTACTTTTACCTCTCCTCCAGTATCGCTGACACCGATGTCGTCATTCGTCTGAAATGGAATGACACACTATTTCAATACAGATCGTTCTGTAGGCATTAGCAATTCTCCTGGTTTGCTAACCATGTGGCACCTAAACAACTCAATATGTACTTTAGTTAGAGAATGTTGTATCAGAAATGTAAATATTACTTTATAAGCACTTAGTGACACAACAGTTTGTCTAATCAGACAAAAATGTATTTCCACAACGGTTTAACCTCCCAATAACTCCTACGCCGACCCCACGCCTGAATTGTGCAATTCATTTCTGGTCCCACTCTGAAAATCATTGTGACACCCACACAAATGCTGACCCCAATGACCTGAAAAACCTTCATCCCATCTCTAAAGTTCCTTTCCCCTTTTAAACACTTGAGAGGGTGGTTACCTCTCAATTGCCTAAATTACAACAACCTGCTTGAACCATTTTAGTCTGAATTGTGTCCCATACACAGTACTGAAACAGCTCTAATAAACAAATGACCACCTCCGTGCAACTGACTGTGGCCTTTGATCAATCCTCATCCTTCTTGACCTGACTGCAGCCCTCGACACCATCTCGGTATTGCAGGAGTTGGGTACTTTCCTGGATCTCACAGGCCGCCAATATTTTGTCCGACTATTATTTTGTCTAACTAATATTTTGTCCAACTAACATTTTGTCTAACTAATATTTTACAAATCATAGATGTGCGGCAGTCTCACTGGGTTCCCCTCAAGGCTCGGTGCTGGGTCCTCTGCTATTTATTATACGTCCTACCCGTGGGCAGGATTTTGCGACACCACAACGTTGACTTTTCACACAGGACACCCAGCTCTACAGTGCGTCTCTTTCAAACTCACCTCAACACTTTCTGCGACTTTTTTCTCTGTATTTCCAACAGTACCTTTTGTGCGCCATCAAATTCAAACGTTAATGTTAATGGGTCCCACCCCCTCAACTCCTTGACAGCTCCATTCAAAATGGTGGAATGTTTGCTACACGTTCAGTGAATGTGAACAGCAGTGGACTGAGCGCAAGGCTACAAAACAGGGAGAATGTTTTGTCATTCAGTAAAAAATTTTACTTTCAAAACATTCAGTCCCACAAAGTTGTTAATTGGTTGCACTGTAAAATATGTTCCTTGTAAAATAACAGTAAACTACTGGCAAACCGCTATAAGAAACAGTATGTCATCTCACTTTAGTAAATTACTAAAGAAAGAGAATGTACGCCCCCCCCCCCCCCCCAACACATGCCTGGCGGGCAGGCTCACTTTGGCCCTGCTCCAGAGCAGGTCCATCTCAGGCGCAGCTCGGTACGACTTGGCGCTGTTAAACTGGTAATAGAATCGCAAATCAGCGTGACTCGGCCAAATGTAAGATTATGTTTACTTTAATAGGCCCGCAATTTCATAATTCATTCATTCAAAACTCATAAAGTTTTGGTTAGTTTATACTCATAAATAGGGCTGTCGTGATAATCGCAATATTGCAATACCGTGGTGTTGCTAACCCAACTGCAGGCCTTGGCAAGCAACCGCCATTACCGCAATGTTGACATTTTTTAATTTTTTTATGAGACTAGCCCATCGAATATGATGTCTGAGAGCTGTATTTAGTCTGAGAAGCGCGCCATGCAGCGCACACATACTCGAGTGATTCTTTTGGGACATGTCTTTTGTGTGGGAAAGGAAATGGATTATGTTGTCCCCTAACCTTTAGGGTTGTTCAACAGAAAACAGCCTACTATGCCATCACTTCTTTCTGTCTACATGCTACCTAAATCAAGACGTTGTGGGCTACGCTTGGCGGGCCATAGGCTTTTGATCTTGCGCTATTTAACATGCTTTTAATTAATTAGTCATATTTTCCATCTGATATTTTGCCCAAACATCTGCTGGACAAAGTTAAGCGTGATCGCCTACGTAGTCAGAACACCAGTACTAAACTGGTAGAAAGCCTACTGTATGCTATGCAATATTGTCTCACCACGGACATGTACATTTTCTTCACCGCGACAGCCCTACTCATAATGCAGTATTTATGCATATATGGATAAATACTGCATTATGAGTACAAGGAAAACCTTCTACTTGATGAGTTTGTTACACTGAGTTACAATGAGCTGCTCATAACATTAAGTAATCTCAGGTCATAATGACCACACTTATTTTGTGGCTGCTAGATTGAATTCTTTATTGAAATTTCCATTTTGGAGTTATTTTAGAAAGCCACATAAAAAAAGAATAAAGCCTACATTACTTAGATTAATGTTTTATATAATTCTTGTAGGTTTTAGAATTATTTCTGGTCATTGTCACCCCAGGACAATAGGTGGGTTAAAACAAAATATACCGGTACAAATTAACCTAAGATGTCAGTTTGTTTTCTTTAGAGGCAGTCATGAAACAGCAAGGAAGTAGTTGTTGATAACATGCTGAAGGCTACTAACACAATTTAACTTTAAAAATAATTCAATTTAATGTTAGGTGTTTATATGAAACAGCTGTGAGCATAAGCTAATTCCCTGTAACTCAAGACATTACATGGAGAACAACCATGTAGGGAAAACACTTATTACAGTTTGTAGTCTAAAACAGGGTCATGGTGTGGTTTGGTAGAGTTAAAAAATGTTTTTTGTTCTTCAGTCTGGGGTTGAAGTAGTACCTGTAGCAAATACAGTGTGGCCTTTGGTTTAAATTGTAAAATACTTATCTTACACTACTACATGTAGAGACTACTGTAGAATATACTTACATCTTTCATTATGTTGGTGCTGTTGTAGAATTTGTAAGCCCAATGTCTTGGAGAAAACAAGAATTCAGGGTTTGAATAGTAAAATATTAAAACTCCCATTAAGAGTGAAAGAACCATGAACCATATCAGCAGTCGTCTGGCTTTTGACCACTGACATTTTTCACTGTCAAGACAAAACAAGACAAAATGAAGAGCACGTGATGTGTTGAAACGGCATTAAGTATTATCATGCACATATTACTTTTGATCATGTTAACTGCGGTGAGCTTGTTTACTGTTGCATGGACTCTGTAGGCTACATCATGTTATTTTTTTTATAGTACACTAGGCCGTTGTGTAGACAATTGGAATAATCTAGAAAGACTTGTGGGCATGATCACTGCATGACCACTGCATAAATTGTTTCTACAATATAAACTTGAGCTTATGCTTCTGTTACATAGTCTTTTGCTTTTTTTAGTTGTAAAGCAATGTCAAATGTAATATTATTTTTTGTATAAAGTATTACAAGATATCAAGGTGTTTGAGTATAAATAAGAAAACAAGCCGAGCGTACGCTGACACACCAACACGCCTCAGAATGTTAGCAAGCACACATAATGTTCTTAGTTTCAGCTGTGCATTTCCTGCAGAGACATGCCTGTACAGAACATGTAAATGCATGTTTACTGGTATTCACTGGTGGTGCTCGTTTTTGTCTGCTGCCGCAGCACAACACCATTGAACAAGTCAAATTCATTGTTTCTGTGAATGCCTCGTCAGGTGTGGTAAATACATAACTATCACAACTCAACAAACACAGTGCCTACCATAAAATGTGGAGGAAATTGCCGTCCACAATGTAGCGTGAATAACTACTCTACTACTGCAACAACATACCAAATAAGTAGAAATGTAACCAATGTGTCATATTGTCAGTTTCTTACACTGTATGATAACGTTTATTTGTCAAAGAAAAAAACAGAGTTTGACTCACCAGTTTGTTAAAATATCCAGCATTTTTAGAGTTTCTGGTCCTGTGTCAGACAGCAGTTACATTTAGCTGTTTCTGTGTCTGTCTCTTGGTTAGTTATCAGGAAGGCGTGTGCACCACAGCCATTGGCCTTTCTTGGTTGCTCTATAAACCATGCAAAGCATTGTTGTTTGAATTCAGATCACCTTAATCAAACTGACAGTATGTCATGTCAAGCCAGTTGGTAGACCTTCTGTAGCGAAGAAAATCACTTGCGCAAAATGCCTGTATCCTGTGGAAGCTATGAGGAAGAGAGAATATGGTTTCATTTTCTGGCACCATTCGCATGTTAGTCACACAGGAAGAGACTGAATGCATTAGCAGGAATGTAAACCGTCCAGTGTGCATATCCAGATAAGGCCTTCAGAATGGAAGGTAGCTTATAAACAAAAGATAATTTGATCCTGAAAGTATTCGTAGTACATTATAATACATTGCCTACAATTCTGACTAATGCTGTTATTTGTTTGTGTCAAATTAAGGTCTAGTAGGTGCAACTGTATTCTATTCATTTGGGGTATAGTGATGTAACCTTATACATCTGAGGCATTGTTCTCTCAGTTACCTTTTGATGTATTGTAGCTGGTCTCTACTATTGTTAGTAACTTTGGGTGTAGCCTCTCACTTGGCTGTTTAATTTAATGTAGTTAGTGACACATGCTCCATGCGTTTTACCCTAAAGGTGCTGTATAATATATTATATAATATATATCCTAAATGGACTGCATTTATATAGCGCTTTTCTAACCTTTCAGCCACTCAAAGCACTTTACAGTATTTTGCCTCACATTCACCCAGTCACACACCGATGGCGATTGCTGCCTAGCAATGGCACAACCAACCACCGGGAGCAGTTAGGGATTAGGCATCTTGCTCAAGGACGCTTACAGGTAGGTCAACACCGGGGTTCGAA
>JAODUH010037895.1:0-21187 GCA_027564835.1 Typhlichthys subterraneus | reverse complement strand
ATGTATCATTGTGCTTTTGAGTGAAGGTGCAGATCACGGGAAACACGATACAAATATGAGCCTCGCTCACCTTAAATAACATCAAACCCAAACGTAAGGTCCTCCAGACAAAAACGGGTGCATGAATGAAATGATAATCGTGCCGGTTGTATGACTGGAGAGAGTTTGGGTTAAGGACGGCAGCATACGCATGCCGGCAGCTAATACGATGACGGCGAACATGTTTTATATATAGCGCAAATCTAACTGTAAAGTAGCATATTGTTGAAAATTTGGTGTAAGTTTAGTGTAAATTAACATTTTGGTCTGCGGTGTCACTTTCCTCTTCCGACTCGGGTTCATACATGTAAGGCTGTAATCCTGGCGTAGCAGAAGCCATTGTTTACTGTCAGGCCAGTACGCACGTTGACTGCGAGGTTGGATCACGGTGGATGACTGTTAAAAAAACTGTCGCTAAATCAGCGTGTCAACACTGTAGGGGGTGAAATTAACTTTGAAGAACATGATTAAAAAAATGCTAAGGTGTTTTTTCCTAAAACAATACTGTCCACTTAACAAAAACATTTTAGAGAATAATAGAAATTAGCTGTAAAGTGTATGGAACGTGCCATTTAATGGCATGTTTATCCATTATAAAACAATATCTATTGATAACTCAATCTCCCAAAAACAGATAGAAGTTCATGATAAGTATAGGATTTATTTAATTGATGCTAAAACGTAACATAAAAGGTGCAGTCTATTATAATCCAATACACTTTTATTTATCAAATTTCAGATTATCTCCTCATGGTCCACTATCTGCGAATTTTGTGCACGCTGAAAAATAATCTAGTGTTCCTACTAGAGATGTTCCCACTATTTCTATTTATATTGATTGGTTGTGTCTGAAAAATTATTTGTATTCATATTCATATAAATGTGGAAATTGGCCTAACAATTGTCGTGCCAAAACTTGTCCACCTGCTGAAAACCACCATAACAAAAGTTAGATCTACTAGTCTGCTACGCTACCAAACTCTGATAAGTTACAAGTACATGCTGCGTTTTTTAAGATTAAATAATAGTGGAGCAGTATGTATCCAGTGTGCTGTAACAGACATAGCAATGTTGCCTACTACATTTAGCCTTTAATCCACCAGCTGCGCTCAGTGCTGAATTCAATTCACTTGACTGTGACTGACTCCCTCTACTCGTTTAACCTTCCTGTCATGTCAGCAAAGCAAACAAAAGATTTATAATATTCGTAAAAACACACCATTTGTGCTTACACAAATACTGGATTATGATTTGGCTCCACCCCTAGTACCTACACAGCCCTGGCTCTGTAAAAAAAACAAAAAAACAACTGGTGCAAACACATACACACACCACACAATGCGATTACAGCCTTGACATTGCATGTTTAATGTGGGGGTCGAGGAAAAGTGTATGGTTTCAATGTCCAGTTAAAATATCAACACTCATTCTCCAGCATTGCTTACCCCACATTCAATTCAATTATTGGATTATTTGATTAACATCATGCCATTAAAAAAGGGAAAGCGTCTGTTTAAAAAGCATTGCTATATTTCCTGAGGTTATTTCTGATTTTAATAAGGTTTAATTACACATTTAAATCTTGCGTTTGTATATCTGCCACTCAAGAATAGACTCCAAAGTGGTGAGGAATAAATATATTATAAGTATGTTCGTGAGACAATATGCCAGTTGGAGGAATAAAGCCTCCAGGGAATGGTGTTATTATTTCTACCTTACATTGGGGTATTCATCATGCATGTCCTTTGAAATATCCTTTTTCGTCTCCCTTTTTCCTTTATGCTTTCATTGTTGATTTCATTTTACCATTCCATCCTTTTTTTATTTCTTAGATAGTAAAGTACTTTGAGCTGTAACCTTTGCATTAAAAGTGCTTCATGAGACATATGAATCCTAACAAAAACCCAAGACAATTAGCTACAGCAGATGGGTACACATAATTAAATAGTTGCATGTGAGTCCAAAGGTTAATGTTAAGGATGTTAAGAATGACAGGCAAGGTCAGTTTGACTCAGTAGGGTGTAAGGTTAATGTGAGAGAGCATGGCTGTTGGTTAATCTCAAATCAGGTGGTTCCTCATGAGACCTAGAAGTTTGCCACAAGGCAAGGCTTAAGTGTAAAAACTCTAACCTCTTCAGAAGTAGGAACTTTCATTTAGTCAGTATAATTTAAATACAAGTCTTCTATCAAGTCAATTTTATTTATATATTCATCACATTTTATCACTTTTTTAAAATCAATTAAAATTAAGACAATTCAGCAGACACTTATCAAAAGAGACTTGGAACAAATAAAATTTAAACATTTACAAAGCGCCAATAGGGGTTAGGTACCTTGCTCAAGAACGCTTACAGGTAGGCCAACTCTAGAGATAGCATCTGTGACCTTCCGGCTGGCAGTCCCACACCCATACCACTTGGCTGTCCTTCCCCTAATTCTGTATTTTTTAATTTTAAAAACTCTGTAGTTAATATAATTTGTATTGCATTATTATCACTAATAATTGATCACAATATTATTAAATACAATATTTCTGTATAACATTAATTGCTTTTGAGGATATTCTTAATTTTTGTCCAATTACACAATTGGATGTATATTGGGGTGATGTCCTTGAATTTATAAACATAACATCAACAAAAACATTCAAACTAGGGATGTTCCAAAAGATCAAAATCGGGGCCGATTCAGGCATTCTTGAAATGATCGCTATCGGCAACCACGGCCTGATCCAGAGCCCAGTCGATTTCCATGGTTGTCTAATTCAATCAATTGTGTAGATTGTAACATTACACAAGGCTTGAAAGTACAAACAATTGATATGTGAGCCAGAATGAACAGCTGCCTGTAATACTGTCTGTATTTTTGCAACATTCCAAGTTAGGTAGTATGTAGTATACTGTAGGTACAGTATTGTAGTTATAGGCCTACAGTAATCGTAAACAGATCGTAATCGGCAGCTATACATATGGAATAGACCGTACAAAGAGAAAAAACATAAAAACACATCTCACTTCTAATTCATAAAGCTTTTAGAAATAATTATCTGAATATATTTGAAAAACAATTTCAAACAAGTTCCTGTATGATTTTCATGGCAATTAAATGTTTTTCTTGCTGTTGGCTGTTTCAGCTTGTTATATCCTGTTAAAGCAATGGTGCATAGGTCCAGTGAGTCCAAGATTAAGCTGTGGTCAGCAGACAAGGGTGGGGTTTCCCCAAACTGTGGGAGAGTAGTCGGTCATGAGCCTATCTCCTAGTCTGGTCATCATAAACCAATATGCTGGGGTGAGCCATATGTGTGTGTGTGTGTGTGTGTGCGTGTGTGTGTGTGTGTGTGTGTGTGTGTGCGTGTGCATGTTCCATAATTAGGTTTAGGATAGGTTCATGCATGGCTGCTTTCGGAGGTTAACACATGCCATGCCAACTGCAGGGTCTGTCTCAGTGCCAAATCTTCATTCACAATGCTGAATGGTGTGATAATGCTTTGCATGGATTCAAGGTCACGACAGCAGAGATGACATAATGTGGTGAGGTAAGGAGGGCAAACCTTACGTCCAGTTATGTGCAGGTGCTAGTGACAGGGATGTTTACAGGAACATACGCTGAGTCAGTTTCATTTTTTTTTTAAAGGAGCTTTTTGTCTAAATGTTTGAGCCAAAAAAAAAAAGGATTAAACATATGAATCAAGGTTCCATCAAAAACTAAATTAATTTGAAATAAGTTGTTGAGAATAGAACAACATTATATATATTGAAATGACTGGCAGTCAACCACAAATGAACAATTAAGAAAAGAACAAGGAAGATAGAACATATGACTTGTATGTCCCTGTTACTATATATTATATCAGACATGTCTGTCAGTTAGCAGCATCTTCTCCTCAAGAGACAAACATTTCCACCTCAGCCAAGCCAAGCATTAACAATGTTTTGTAAAATGTCTGCCTATCTTATATTTCCTAGCCTGGTGTAACCAGACCCAAAGTTCACTTGGTGAAAATGGTCTGCACACGCTCCATGGGGTATTGTGTGCAGTTTTTGGATCCTAATGGGCGTAGAGTATGTAGCCACTGAATGCTGATTGGTCCACTATTCAGAGTGGCTGTGCGAACACTAAAGCATAAATTCCAGAACATACGTAATCTCAGAGAAAATTGAGTTTTGACTGCATTCTTACCCTGATCATTTCAGCCACGTAGCTCTCAGGGCCTGTGTACTCGGTGGAGTCCTTCACCTTCACCAGGACTATGAAGAACAGGTAGTGCCACATGTTGTGTTCCACTTTGATGTGCTCCTCAAATGTCACTGTCTTATTGTCAAACTTGTCCCTCTCCAGACCTGGGAGTGAAGGATTGTGAGGTCAAAAGGAGACACATGCTACATATGTACCACACAACATCCTGCTAGAATGAATGCCTTCAGTGTAAATCATTGATCAATTGTTGTAGGGGTTTCATTTTATATGCACTTCAAATGTTCCTAACCTAGATTTACTTCATATCTACACACAATGCATTATTTCCTATTGAACAAGCGTCATCTCAAACAGCATCACCAAACACTAACCGCAAGGATGACGATAAGCGGTTAAGGACATCATAGAATGCCTATAAGTGACACTGTGTTAAACTCAGGGAGGAGATTTCTGTGTAACTCAGCGCACGTCTAACATGGTCAAGAACTGTATGGCAACAGGAAACAACACTCCTCCTCCACAGCATTACTAGCCATGACTAACCAGCCATTCTGGGAAGAGGAGGCGGTTTGGTGTTCATCTACCCATAAGAAAACAGCCCCCATTTTGCAGTGCAGCAGTGAGAAGAGCAGGTTCGTACTGCCTTACTACTGTACAGTACTGTACAACGTTTCAATCAAATTGTGATCTTGGTAGCAAGATTAGCAGTATTGGTTACTAGGCAGCAACATTCATTCAGGACATCTGAGCAGTTTACGCAGAAGATACATTAATGACAAGGTTATGCAATCCAAATGTGGCATATAGCGTACTGTATTTTCTCCCACTCATTCTTACTCCTTACCGCAAATGAAACATGTGGTCTTCAAGACCTCTTCCTTCTTCTGCTTCTCACTCCTCAGGTCAGCGAAGGTATCGATGATGACACCAAAGATGAGGTTGAGGACTATGATGATGACCATGAAGAAGAACAACAGGTCATAGATGACTCTGGCCGCAAACAAGGGCTCCTGTTTTGAGATGGGGGCGGGCCACAGATTACTTATATAATTTTACACAACCCAATGCATCACAAGGCTCAACATGCATAGCATAATTTGACAAAATAGTGGCCACTCTGGTTGTGAGATGTAACCGCACACCCTGTATGATTTTGACATGCACATGTCCTGATTATTTTCTAACAGCAGAATTCCTTCAGTGTAGCTTTGTGCATATGGTGGTCATAGTGTGGCGGCTGTTAACATAGCAACCCTGATATGAACAAAAGCGGTTTGTAAACTCTTTTTAAAGGGTACCCTTTAAAATAATACAGTTGAATTATTGTTACTTCCTGTATGTCAGTAGATATACAACCACTTTACGTTCCAGTACATATACATCTTATGCTTTTTGTTGACCAGTTCCAACACAAAAAGCTCTTACACCCAGTGCAAAACAGCAATGCAAGTGTTAAACTGACACTAGGGTTGTGCCGATATATGATGCCATCGTCCATCGCCGATGGCTAACAGGCATCACGATGTTTTGCAGGCATTGTGATTTAAAAAAAAAACAAACAAAAAGTGGTGATAAAGTGTCAAAGCAGCATTCAGACAAAGTTATAAATATCGAGTGAAACACTGCGTAATACGCCGTTTCCGAGGCTCGCCGAATTGCTGTGATAAGGATCACCTGACTTCTCTCCTTCCCCTCTCTCTCTCAAACTCACACACACAGATGCAAAATACACTCGTGCCTTGGCTGTATCACACCGTCTCAATGTCTACATACATCTGGCAATGCATTCTGCATTATGCTAACGTAATGCTAACAATATCATAATATCAGCTAAAAGGATGATGTTAAATAGACTGCTTTTTTACAGTATTTTGCCTCACATTCACACACACATTCATCAATGGTGATTGCTGCCATGCAAGGTGTGACCAACCACTGCGAGCAGTTGGGGGTTGGGGGTTAGGCATCTTGCTCATGGATGCTTACAGGTAGGTCAACACCAGGGTTCGAACTCACAACCTTCCGGCTGGGAGCCCAACACCCAGACCTTTCGACCATCCTGTCTCACTCTGCTGTAGCAGACGGTGCCTACTGTGATATTGTTGTTCGCTAGCTGACGACAATCGCTGTCTGTTCATCTTTTGCAGGAATTATATGAGCAGATAAATCCTGCACACCACTTCATAAGAGTCCTATTTCATTAGGTAGGCTATAAACTCGAAGTAGCTACTGATAGACAGTGGAACCACTTTTACAGACTACATTTGCCGACACAGACGCAGTTATTAGAGCTCAACATGGCTAGACCAGACCAGGCCTACTCATAGGGGTTAGGAGAAAAAGTGAGTAAACACGGTGATTAGGGTTGAATGGGCATAAACTATACGTAGCCTACTGCCTGACCTGCTTATAGTCATTTATTAACTACTACTGTACTTCAATTTCATAGATAGTCAATCATTTATAATTTGAGCTCTTTTATTTTGTTTAAAGTTGAATAAATTAGGCTAAGAAAAAAGGTATATCACGTGCACCCCCCTTACGATGTCATCATCCATCACTATGTATTATTGTAGACATCGTCCGATACCAATTTAGTAGACATCGACCAACACTAACTGACGCAGTTGTCATATTCCCGTCCAGCGCCCATGTATAGCAATAAATAGTGGAATCTTGCCGTCTACTTGTGCGCTTTCCCAAACCCACCGGTATAATATCAGTCTGCCGAGGTGCAAGTGTGTCTGGATGTTTAAAGAGAATGGGGGACGACTTCATATTGGTTTATTGTTACGTTAAGCCCAAAACATACCCATGACTAATGAAGAGAGCAAGCACAACCATTATGAACCATGCTCCTGGTGCAGCGACCCTTTTATCCACTGTTAAACTATTAAAAGTGAAAGTGAACGCGTTCTTAATGCAGTTGCATTTGTTCCCACAAAATATCGGCTTATAAATGGCTGTGTTTTGTTTTCTGCCTTGTACCTCTTTGGATGCTTTCCTCAGGACGTCCCCAACACCTCCCCCGCTCCTTAGGCCGTGACTAAGGACGGTGACAATGCACATGAGCAGGGAGTCACATGTTCTCTCCTTGTCCTCAATCACAACCGCTGACGGCTGGGTGAGAGAGGCCGCTGAAGAGGAACACCAACATGTTAACAGGTGCTGAAAGCAAGTACAGTTTGATGATCTTGCTAGCCCCGTTCATCTAAACTACATTTAATTAAACATGTTTTGACTGCAGAATTATACATATGTATGTATCTCATGTGTGTACATACAACAAAACGCAATTGAGCACTCGCAGTCGAGAATCTGTTAGTGGCATTCTATTGTTTGTTTTGGGTGTGTCGACCCACATGTATATCATAGAGCTGACCTTAGAGCATGCTAGAAATGTTCCCAAACAGTTCCCATGAACACAAGTCACCTGATCAGTGTAATTAGTGTCGTTGGTATTGATGGATAGGGAACCTAGTAGAGGTCAGTTCCCAGAGAGTTTAAGGCCTTGACAAGGGTGGTTCATCACATGGGGCACAGGTTCATTTGAGAACTGGCTATTCAATTGTTTATTGTTGGTTTACCAGAATCCACTGGTTCTTTTCTGTCTTCCCTCATTACATGGACCCATTGACCCTGCTATGCCTGGTGGTTAATTTACCTTCTCCTGTCTCCTCAGATCAGGTTTTAGCTGATAGACTTACCAAAGTCTCTAAGCCCCCTTTGTGACCCCATAACCCCAACTAGGTTTAATCCTGTGAAGGCCCAATGATTTACAAAACAGTCTACGTGTTCAGCTGAGTCACAGGTCTGCGAGAACACAAAGAGTGTCACAAGTTTGTTCATACAAGCAGGGGAACGTCTCGGGACACATGAGTGAACACACGTGGATCTCTGACCCACTACTCTCTCTCACCACTTTAAGCAAACACACACACACAACTTACTCTTATGATAACTTACCACCCACTGTAGCCTCAGCTGAGCAGTTCTCCCCATTTTCCTTTTGGCACACCCCACCAGAGAAGAACTCTCCCACCATACTGGCTCCATGTTCTAATAATGGGGAATACCGCTTTAACATATTTTAACCTGTATTTAGACTAACCAGTATTTTATCCTTTTATCCACTTTTATCCTTTTATCCACTGTCCTGTGAAGTAGCACAAGACACTTTTACTTTGTACTTTTTATATCCTACTAGAGAAGAGATAGCATTGAGTTCTATCCCCGGACACGACAAGTGATGTGTTTCAAAGCTACAGGACCCATATTAACTTAGATCTGCAGGGAGAAGTAGCAGTTTGTAGTTCTAATATGCAGTGTTGTAGTCGAGACCGCCCAATATGAGACCAAGTCTTCACCGAGACCAGAGTATTCCGAGACCGAGACAAGACCAAGACTTTGAGGAGTCGAGACCGAGTCAAGACCAAGACCAAGACAGGTCGAGACAGAGTCGAGACAGAGACCAGACCAGTTCGAGTCCTATATTGCAAGATATATAGCCTTCTTGGACACATTGCATTGACCGTGCAGTAGCCTATATTATGCATGTGTGCAATTCATTGCCTAACATTGTTGGATTAGACGGAGGCATGCCGTTACGTAGTATTTTCTTTATGGGTAGGCCTACAGTTGAATACACGCATTAGGAAAGTAGGCCTATTAATAACCAACTTCACAGACATGAGCAAAATTAGGGCGTTGAGAGGCAGGGTTGGACTGGGACTGAAACACGGTCCTGGACTTTAAAGCCAACCGGCCGAGAACTGTCTAGAGTAGACCTTGTTGGCAAATACAAATAGTCTACACACAATCCACTGTAATAAACTACTGATGCAGTAGTTAATGAAATTTTGTTTTATAACAGGTTTCATACATTACATTAATGTTTCCATAAAACACTTAATTTTCTTCATTCTGGTGAATTGTTATGCAATGTTTGCCTTTTCTGTATCATTATGGTGTTAATGTCTTGAATTATGTAATTCAAAATAGAACAGAATAGAATATAATGCAATGCAATAAGTGTCTCAGGCATTTAGTATTGCTTTCAAAAGAAATTCAGGAACCAGGAATGCAAAATCTATCATTAGGGATAAAACTTAGGCCAGACAGAAAATAATCATGTCTTCTTGTTTTGTAGGAGTGCTTATTAAAATCAATTTGGGTGTGCTTCAGCACCAATGAAGAGTTTACCACCAATGTTAACAACCTAATCCTATTAGCTAGGCTATTAGCATACCAACTCTAGCCAACAGAGTAAACTTTAGAAAATTTAAAACAATAGCTATCATTTGGATGTTTAAATTCTGCTTATCTAAACGCAGAAAATGTTGCTGCTTGTAACTGACATCTCTTGTAGTCTATAGCCCGTACTGCGTCTCAAGGCTGCTGACTGTCTCTTGGCTTGTGATGGGATGCACCATAGGCCTGTGACTCGAGACCAAGACTGGTCTCGAGTATTACAACACTACTAATATGACACTCACCGTGAGGACAGCGTTAAGGAAACGTATAACATGAGGCTACACAGTGAGAGCGTCAACACTAGAACTGCGATTTACCATGTTCATGCAACATTTTGTTTTAAACCTAATTATTCAATCTGTGTATATGATTTCTATGACTTTTCCTGTAGCTTGTGATGTTAGAAATTGAATGGTACGGTTGTAAAAACATTTCGATAATATTTTCAGTGATTGTTGCACTGCTTCTTTTTTTTCCCATATTGTGCGAGGTGTTAAGTGCTCTCCACTGGAATATAGAGCTCAGTGCATTTGTGCATAATGAGCACATTAATAAAGACAATTAAATAATCCCAAATGGCCATTTGCCAATCTTTTATTCCCTGGTGGACATGGACGCACTAAATAAATGCCAAGGCAACTGTGGCACCCCCGAGACAGCAGAGCATGTCTCAGCCTCCCTCTGACTTGTGTGAGCTCAACAGCTCCAGTGCTTTGCATTTGTCCGCAAAATACTGTAACGCTTACATCTCGTTATGTTTGTGCATAGCACTTGATATATGTCACATCACTCAAACTTGAAAAATTAGTTAATGGAAGAATAACTGGCTATAGACTCAAAGCACCAAACCCTAAACCTCTAGGTAATGGGCCGCTGGTGAGAAGAAACACGATGGTGTACGTCGCGTGGTCAGTTTCTGTTTCACTGCAAAATGTTAAAAAAGGTCTCTGCGGTTCTAGTGTCAAGTAGATTGTGAAATATTTGTGGCATCATGTATATGAACATAACTGTAGCTACAACCTACAGTACTGTAACTGGTGTGATCAAAGCACATTTTTATAGAGCCATTTTCCTTTAAAGTATAGCAACCGAATGTAATACACTTTTTGTTAAATTCACCAAATATCTCCTCACAGGCCACTAGCTTACCATTTTATGTGCGTGCTGAAAACATGATCAGATATTTCTACACAGCCCTGGCTCCGTAAATAGGAACACATACAAAGTGGTGCAGACCGCACACGACAACAATACCCTAGCCTTGTCAATCCAATGTGTGGGGCGGAGCTTCTGAGGGGGCACCCTATGGCGTTGAAGAGAGAGGTGGTTCAAATTTAGCAAGGGTACTGAAGAATGACTTACTGTACCTATAAATGTTATCTTTGCATTACAATTACATTAATTCAATCTTCCCCAAATGCGTTTACACTGGAGAAGAACACAGTCAGTTGCAGCGGGCTGGTCACGGTCCAAGAGGACAAAGAGATTACAGCACAGTGAGACCATTCCAGTGTAGGGAACCAGGGCCTGTATTGTACCTAATGTTTTGTTAGGGATCCGGTCCACGGCCAAGATGAAGTCGTCCTGGAAGAAGATGTAGCCCACGATGGAGAAGAGGTAGACCAGGATGAGAGCCAGCACGGCCGTCAGCACGATGGAGCGGCCGTTGCGCGTCACGCTTTTGATCACGTTCAGCAGCGTCTCCTCCCGATACACCAGGTCAAAGAGCTGGAGGAACAACAACTCAGTCTGTGCGTGTGGAGGGCGTGCACGGGTGCTCGTCTGTGTGTGTGTGAATTTAGAGCCACCATGGTGGTGTTGTAGTCAATGTGGATGTGCTTGTATTACTAATAGCCACTGGGATCTGCTACATAATGCAAAAGACTGAATGGAAGTCAATACGGGAGATGTGTGACATTTGCCAATCGCTAATTTAGCTTGTTCTACTAAGTCTGATGGGCCAGTTTTGAAAAATGTTGCTTCATTTATTTAGATTCTGTTAATGCTTAAAGAAGGCTATTTAGAAACCAACAAAGAGATAAGGCAAGACCAAGTCAACCAATCACCAGGATCACACAAACCAGCCTAATGTGAGAGGCTTAAGACATTAAGACTAATGGGTCAGCTCATATAGGGTCTTTTCTACACAGCCCGTGGCGTAGACTCACCAGTAGGCTGTAGAAGAAGACGTGAACAAACACGCCCAGGCTACAGATGATGAGGTAGAGGAGGTGGTAGAGGAACTCCACGTCCATTATCATGGCTTTGTAGCCGCGTGTGAACGTCCCTCGGTTTCCCACGAAGCTCATTAGGAAGATGACCTTATTGCACACCTGAAAACCACAAGGAAATAACCACAACATAAGCATCACATGCCTTTCATAGCTGCAGGTGTTGTGACGTGAAAGCTCATGCTTAGTACTGCTGGCTTTGCTCCGCCGGCTGAATATTTCCGTTAGTTGTCATCGTTCAGGATTTGGACGCCGCTGCAGACTTGTCGCATCACTGTGTCAGTGGGTGTGCTTCACGTTCACATGTTACGGCGGTGTGGAATGCCCCTGGGCTCACACAGACTAACGGCTAACAGCGGGGAAGGCTCGCCGCTGAAAAATCAAGGCTGTCGCACGAGTACCACAAAGTGCTGAAAAGTCAAGGTCACACACTTACATTGAAGGCCCCCAGGGAGAGCAGAGTGGGCTCAAGACCCACGGAGAAGATTAGCCGCAAAATGATGGAGGCTATGAGCGCCCTGATGCCGTGGGGCTGAGGCAGGATTATGACTATAGCCAGGGACACCAGCATGGCTGTCCACAGCAGGGCAGAGAGGTGGGGCTCCAGGGTACCTGGGGACAAGAGGGCAGGAGGGAA
This sequence comes from Typhlichthys subterraneus, assembly GCA_027564835.1. Classification (NCBI taxonomy): domain Eukaryota; kingdom Metazoa; phylum Chordata; class Actinopteri; order Percopsiformes; family Amblyopsidae; genus Typhlichthys; species Typhlichthys subterraneus. The sequence continues at coordinate 8,830 of JAODUH010037895.1, read as the reverse complement.
GGTGGACATGTAAATGCCAGAGGGAATGGAATTCAACAGGGAGGTTCCAACTGGGCGCTTCCGCATTATAATTTCCCTTTATGCAGACCAGAAGGACCCAGCGTTACATGCAAGTGAATGGGGAGGTACATGGTTTTCACCATAGTATTGAACCTGGGGCCAGTATATCTACAGTATAACAGTATATCTGAAGTGAACTGTTTTGAGGTAAACTGACTTTGTTTCAGGCCGTGCATGGTAGATTTAGCTGTCTGGGCACTGCCTACGTCAGCCTCCACAGTTAATCACAATGCTCCATCATTATTATTCCAATATCCTATATGTGTACATAGTATATGCCTGGCAACTTTCAAACTCAACGGCAATTGATTCCTGTGAGCGTACAGTAACAAGCCAAAATACAAAGTCTTCACCCAACAGGTACCAAACAGCTGCATTGTCACGCATTCAGAGATTCGATACTAGCTTTTAGGAAAGGGAGAATTCTGGTATTTCTCCAGATGCTCTTACTACATTCAAGGGGATTCACACTATGACAAAATCCGCCTCTGCCCCAATATAAAAGCGTTCAGCCGCACAGGTTTCACACATGTCATGCCATGAGATGTAGAGATACAGCGTGCATCATGTAAATGATGAGTACACGTTCTGCTCTCTACAGTTGTCCTTCGGGTGGAACCCCTTGAAGAATTGTACTCACCAAACACAATCACCGCACAGATACAGAATGGGGTAATTCTCCCCTCTAATGTAGGCCAAGGTCATAGACATTTTTTTTGTTTAAAATTCTTCGGAAAGGTGTAGCTCATACATTATTGTATACTGTATATGCAAATTATAATACTGCTATATTAATTACAGAGGAAATGTCTGGAAGTTTGAGTATAATCTGATGTAAATACCTTATGATTGCCTACAACCGGCAGGCGTAATTGCTTAGTCGGGTGACAATACATTATTAAAGGTTGCGTTTGGAGTGCGTGTTAAACACCACCACGGACTGCTGTCCGTTCAGGCCGTCGTTACCTCTGGATGCCGTGACAGCCCGTGTTTATGTACATGCGCGTATCGTGCAAGCTGTTGTTTTTACACAACAGCAAGTGTGATGCAGCAAGCATTGTGTTTTAATGAACCAACCAGGTACCGGTGTTTATTTTGTAAATGCTGCTATACCTCTGATTATGAGTATGAACACAAGGTGCCCCTACTCCCTGGAGCTTCATGTTGCTCACATGACAGGCACTCCCTTACATAACACTGGTTGTTGGCTAAAAATACTCCCGGCTCCAGAGATATCGCATGAGGAATGGTTTGTAGGAGAGACCCTGGGGTGGCAGGTTGGGGAGTAGGGCTTGCCTGCCAAGGCAGAGCATTGACGTAACACTTTGCAAGGCTATTTCATTCTCTGTATTAAAGGTTTCCACTAGGCTACTCTTCAGCAATTAGGATGTTAGGGCTAACCTTTAGATCTTTCATCAAATACAAGTACGGACAGATCGTCTCCGTAGACATCTGCCAATCCAGTGCCTACTGCGCTTGAGGGTTTCATTCATGGCAAACGTCAGTCGAGGGTTTACTCAAGTTCAGTAGCACTTTAAGCAATATACTTCTGCAATGAAAAGTAAAGTCAATAGGTTTGCCTCTGCAAACTGTTGTCTGCTGCCCTTGCCATGTTCCTTACAAGCACACGCTGACCTACCGTAGTTCTACTGACTGATCTTATTGGTATAGTCGCATTCGAGCAGCTTTTTGCAGCCTCAAACCCAGGCTCGTATAAACAGACATCTCTGGGAGTTGTGGTACAACGCCGGAGTCAGTGTGGACCTTTGTATACACTATTGAATCCTGGGAAAGATGCCAAACTAACTGACGCAAATTAAATTGGCCTTATATCTAGTGCCAGTCACTTGAGTGACGCAGACCAGTCCCAATAATGTTTAAGCGCACTTTATGATTTAATTGCATCTGCACGCTTGCCAATCAGTTTTAAGTGACGCACACGTATCAAATTATTGAAGTAGCTGACATGTTTCTGTAAATATGAAGAGAAATGTTAAGCAAGTTATGTACAGGCAAGTTGTGTGAGTACATGCACAGTTCTGTCATTTACTGAACACATTTATTAACTGCATGACATTATTTTATGCATTTTTAAAAGTAACACAGTCCGACTAACCCATTGACTGCATCTGTGTATTAGTTTATTTAATGTTACGCTACCGTGTCACGTTAAACTAATTCCACCTGGCTGGTTGTGGTTTCAGCGTTACTAGCCATTTAAAGTTGTATTTGTATAAAAGCACAAACGCCATCTAGTTCATGCCATGATAAAAAAAGAATGATGCTGTTTTCTATGTTATAAAAATATTAATATTTATTTTAAGATAATCTAATGAAACAAATATTGTTCTCTTAAAAACGGTTTGTGTTGTATAAAACATTTGTTTTGATATAGATCTTATAGATCAATAATTGGGTACTTACAACAAATTGAGTGCAAACATTGTGGTTTAGCATATCAACATATTTGTAGCTCATACAGTATATTAATTACATAAATATTTATCTTCAGTGAATCTGTTAATTACACCAACACTGTACTTTGTGCATGTAGGAGACATACTTTGTTAATTTAAGAAATAGCCGAGACGCCCACATACAGCTTGGGCATTTCTCAATTCGGCATTTACGACACTATGGCCGTGACCAGGGACATCTAATTTCTTGTTTTAAAAAAATATATAAATAACCAAATGAAAAAAAAAAAAAATGTATATCTATATATAAATGTATATATGGACGTATCTGCAAATATTTAGCTATTTACATAATAACTTCCATTTTAGAGAAAAATAAATTTTTGCCCTGCCTTGCGAAGTTCGAACAGGGTACAGCTACTGTATAAAGTCGAAACAAAGGAGAGCTCTCTGCTTGACACCAGACTGAACAATTGAAAGTTTATGCAAGTCACAGTGTGTGTCTTCTCTATGCAACTGTGCACTGGAACAATGGAGGCCTTAAAAGGCAGTGGCTTCGCTCATCACCACAAATACTGCCCTCAAGGAGAACTGAGAGCAAATCCTGAGGGCTGACTGTTGGCATCAACAAATAGAAAACAAAACAATACTCATTCCATTCAGTCGATGGCATATTTATGGTTATTTCCTCAAGACTGTCGATATCAATATATTGATATATGTCGATATTTATAGTGGACTGTTTGCAAAACTATAAAAACGTTTGATGCATTGTAGATTATGTAAAAGTGACGAAGAGTAAGAGCCTTATTATTAGACAAGGTGTCACTTTCAGCATTACCCCAACCATCTCAGTCATTGGCATGGTGTCTTATTTCCTGCTTGCAAACCTGCCCTGATTAGGTGGGACAACTACAGCACATAACTGTGTGCGGGTGAGTTTTAATTAACCGCAGTGATACAGCTGAATGGACATGAGTGCACCACAGATTCCTACCCATAACATCATGCATGGCAGATACAACTTGGAGAAGACAATATTAAAGGTAAAGGTGCTTAATTGTCACATACACATACCTGTAGCCATTTGTGTTCTCTGCATTTAACCCATCCCTCAAGGGAGCAGTGGGCAGCCCTGGGGACAACCCCCACTGCACCCAGGGACCAACTCCACAACATGCAACTCAACATGCAAACTCCACACGACGGGACTGGACGACTGGGTTTCGAACCCGGGACCTTCTTGCTGTGAGGCCACAGTGTTATCCACTAGGCCGCCATGTTGCATTAGACAATAGAATTCCAGCTGGGAAAGTCAAATTATCTTCCATTTGGATCAGATGCCTATCTCCCGCCACTTATCAAAGTTACCACATGCTGTAAAATCATTGGTGGTGCTTTCAAAAGGTAAGCAGCAGCAGGGTCAAAGTTCAACCTGTGTTGTTGCAGAGCTACAAGTGCTGTCACCAATGGTTAGCACAATGTCATAGCGGAGATTAACCGCCCTCCTGATACGAGAACAGTGGCTCGGCTGGCACCTGGCGCTTGCCATGTGAAATCCCTTTTATGAGCACAAGATGGGCGAGCAAAGAACATGTGTTCTGTGACCTGTTAAAGAAACCTTGTGTATGAGTTAACAGGTCCGGGTGCAAATTACTGGATCTAACAAGACTCATTCTAAGGGAATTCAGCTCAAAATCTGAACCATCAGATTGGATTTCATAATAACTACCGTTTCCAGGTGAGATTAAATCTCTTCGGTTACACAGAGTCGAGAGGCTACACCCAATCCACAGGCATCGAGGAAGATAACAAAGGCCTGATTGAATTACGTTGTGTCACGACCAGGCCTTTCATTGCACGTTCACTTCCAACAGTCTGGCGGACATACTTTATGTCTTGCTTTTATGTCTACGTGTAATTACTGACACACACAAGACCACAAGGTAAAATTCCCCTTAGTCATCTAGTAGGCCCGCTCAAAATGGATTACTTAACTTTGGGCAGCCTCAAACTGAGCCTGCCCAAAGTTGAAAATAGGCAGCAGCAAATCATGCTTTAAGCGGTCACAGCCACAGGTCACGGTATGAACTCACAAGACTTGAGGGAGGGTAAAAATGTCTCAAGAGTCATGACCCAACATCTTCCCTCTTATTCAGCGTTCCAGTGGAGTTCTGGCAGTTGTGCATGATGCGTACAGTAATGCCTCCCACCCGAGCCCAACCTCTGCTTTTAACAGTCCCTGTGTTCAGCCATACACTCCCATTTCCTGTTTTGTAACCGTCACACTTGCTAGGAAGGAGGGAGAGAGAGAGAGAGAGAGAGAGAGAGACCGACCATCTGGCATCTGTAAAGCTATCACAGTTTGTTGATTATTCATGCAGGGTGTGTGTGTGTTTGTGTGAGTGTGTGTGAGCACGAGAAGTGTCGTGGAGAGGTTACAAGGTGATGCCTTGGGGGACTGACCTCCGCGGATGCCGTCCAGAGGGTAGAAGAACGCCACCAGCAGGTTCATGAGCACGGCCAGGTTGAAGGAGATGCTGCTCCAGAAGGACATGTTCCTGGAGCACCAGTACAGAATGGGCTGGGCTGGAGGAGGGTGTATATAGGGGAACACGTCGGGTCACTGTACTGTAATGCCGGAAACCGGCATTAAACCGGAACTGCATGCATGACTGAATTCCGTCTATGTGTAGTCAAACGCGCAGCCATTTGCCAAAGGTTAAATTCTAACAGAACAACAACATATACATAATATTGTATAATGCGCGCACATTAACTTATAAAGATAATTAAACTAAATTCATCTCTGCAATAAGCATACCATAACGCAGAATATATCTGCTAAATCAGGAGGTTCCCCAGCAGAAATAAGCACATAAGGTATAACAGATTTTCCCCAACAAACATCAATGGCGTTTTCAATATTCGCACATGCTACAGTCTGTGTTTAACTCATTGCAAACATGTTTTTCCAATAATGAGAATGTTAAGTAGTCAAAGTAAGCATTTCGCTACAGTGCATGCAAGCTATTACTCCAGCAGTAAAACACATCACTCATGTTTCCATACCAACAACATTCTTTTCAAGGATAACTAGAAGAGTTATGTGATCACTGGTGTGTCAGAAAACTAAATGAAAGAAACACCATAGTGTGATCCAATTAACTTGGTACATTTAGACCTGGAACAAGCTGATCGCAAGCAGTGACCACATGACTTTGCAGGTCTATGAGAAATACACAATATGTACTTGAATTAATAATTAATATAAACAAGCATTTCAATAAACATTAAATTGGTTGGAATAATTTACTAAAGAATACGTAACATTGTTTTTAAATAGTTTCTGAAGAGCAACCAATTCTGTTAAACACTCAACTAATTATTCAATCAATTTAATCTTTTTTTTATAAATGTTTGGATTTTTTTTTTTACACTCAAATTTTAATAAAATGTTTGTCTAGAATAAATGGCGGTCAACTAAATGTTGAAAATCAAATCAAATAAAATACCACTTCTCAATAATGCAGCACACTGCAAGACAAATAACATATTTGGACAAAAAGAAAAGAAAGCCATGCAGATGTTTACTTTCCAACAGTTTACCAATTGTTATGCACCATACATTTTTTTACACTGGTGAATGTTCACACACGCACGTGTGCCAAACACCCAACCATAAAAACCCACGTACATAGTGGTCAGCAGACCAGTGTCACAGCGGATGCTATTCTGAGGGAAAGCTGTTCATTAGAAAAAGAGAACTGAAGGTGGGGACTTTCGGCAGCAGAAGTCACCACATTCCTGACTAGCGGTTAGCACCGACGAAACAACATTTCCTCTGACTGTGCCAAATTATTCAGATAAGAGTTGTCACGTGTCACAGCGCTGCACGCAGGCCACCTCCTGCAACAACACGCCTCAGTGAATAAGACAAAGAGAGCAGTCACACTCCAGCGCTCTGGCTCAGGGAGATATACAGCTGGCTGCTTGACAGAGACAAGCCCTGTTGCAGAGAATCTAGAAAACAGCCTAAGCCAGTATCATGGTTTACAATGATAATATGATGATGAATAAAGGCACCCCCTTATGAGATTACAGTTTTCAGTGTCACCGGACACACAAAACCTGCTTTCAATATTCATTCAAACAACCCTCCAAAAACCACAAATGTGTAGGTCTATTTCATCTATATTGCCAGCATACCTGTTTTTTTATGCTTGGCTACTTTTTTACCCGTATCTATGGCACAGTGCCTTATGGGTTCCCTTTCACTCTGATTTCTGTGTAGAATAGCTGTGTCTAGACAAAAAAAAAAGTCACCTGAGTGGATTCCTAACCTGTTTCATGAGTTAGCTGGGCTGCCCTCCAGTCCCTTTTATGAGGTTGAGTGGCAAAACAGCTCAACTGCTAACCCATCATTGTACAGTGCTATTCATTTACTTTAAGCATGACTGCAAGTGTCTATAAACAACACATGGAAAACATGTGGTCTTCTCTAGGTAGCAAACAAGTCATTCCTGTTTGAAAAGAAGATACAGCATGTATAAATAAACTGTATAAGACCAGATGACACAATGGAACTGTCTCAGAGCTGAGGTAAGGTCAGTTAGTAAGTCACAAGCGCATCAGGGATTTTGTTTAGGGGTGAGAACCAGAGTGGCGTAAGTGACATTTCTGCAACTTTACAGGAGGGCCAAAACAAAATAAAAAATGTCACGTGCCTTTTTGGCACCAACCAACGTTTCATTCATTACATATACATGCATGGGCCCATCTGATGACAATATGAACAAAGCATTCCATACAGTTTAATATAAATAATCTATTGTCCATCCATCCACCGTCACCCAATTATCCAGAGTCGGTCGCAGGGGCAGCAGCTCCAACAGGAGACCCCAAACTTTAAACACATTAAACAGCTCTGATTGGGGGATCCCGAGGCATTCCCAGGCCAATGTAGAGATATTATCTCTCCGCCTAGTCCTGGTTCGTCCTTGAGCCTCCTCCCAGCTGGACGTGCCTGGAATACCTCCCTAGGGAGGTGCCTAGGGAACATCCTTACCAGATGCCCATACCACCTCAATTGGCTCCTTTCGACGCAAAGGAGCAGCTCTACTCTGAGTTCCTCATGGATAGCCGATCTTCTCACCCTATCTCTAAGGGAGATGCCAGCCACCCTCCTGAGAAAACCCATTTCGGCCGCTTGTACCCGTAATCTAGTTCTTTCAGTCATGACCCACCCTTCATGACAATAGGTGAGGGTGGGAACAAAAATTGCCCGGTAGATCGAGAGCTTTGCCTTCTCTCTTTTTGTCACAACGGTGTGGTACAGTGATTGCAATACCATTCCCACTGCTCTGTTTCTCCGGCCAATCTCCTGCTCTAATGTCATCAAGACCCAGATCAGATGATTTGATCACAAAATTGATCATCAACCTTAGGCCTAGGGTGCTCTGGTACCACGTACAATTATGAGCATCCTTATGATCGAACATGGTGTTTGTTAGTCAGTCCATGAGTATAGCACAGAAGTCTAACAGCAAACACCTGTTTGGGTTTAGTTCCTCCCAATCACACCTTTCCAGGTGTCTCCATCATTGCCCACATGCGCGTTGACATCTCCCAGCAGAACTATGGAGTCCCCCTACTGGAGCCCCATACAGAACTCCCTTCAGGATCTCCAGGAAGGTCGAATACTGAACTGCTGTTGTATTATATTTTAAGAGGTGTTCCAGGCACGTCCAGCTGGGAGGAGGCCTTGGGGAAGACCCAGGACGAGGTAGAGAGATTATATCTCCACACTGGCCTGGGAACGTCTCGGGATCCCCCAGTCAGAGCTTGCTGATGTGGCTAGGGAAAGGGAAGTTTGGGGTCCCTTGCTGGAGATGCTGCCCCCGCGACCGGACTCCGGATAAGCAGGAGAAGATGGATGGATGGATGGATGGATATTTTAAGTTGATCATGACCATTGCCACAAAGCTCAGGATTTTAAAGTGTTATTAAAAGTAGTAGTTGAAACGTAGTACATGTAAACCTCTTTGCTGTACAGTTTCCATATGTCAACATGTTCATACACAGGACATTCATGAGAACATACTCAACTGGGTGTGGCTGTATCCGATCTATCAGTATCTATTTATTCATTATTAATTAATTAACTGCTACTGCTTTTCATTGAGTTTGATAATCATACTTCTGTGTCTCCCGCGCTAGCCAATGCTTTGCTGATCCTTGCTCTCTCAAGCACACACACACACACACACACACAAAATGGCACAGCTCTGAAGCAGTGGTGCAGATCCTCTCATGCCCTAGCTGTCAATAGACTAATCTGCAGCCATACCGAA
>JAODUH010037884.1:0-21188 GCA_027564835.1 Typhlichthys subterraneus | reverse complement strand
TTGTGATAAATTATCGCGATCTCATTATTGATCAAAATAATCGGGATTATCATTTTGGCCATAATCGTGCAGCCCTAATGTTACTGTATTGTTTATATTAGTCCTTACTTCATTCTTCCAACAGACACTCCAGTGTCAAGTCAGTAAGGCTCAGGACGGTTGCCTATATTAGTTAGAGCTGCGACGGGACGGGATGGGATGGGAATGTACAGAGGGTCAGGAGCACAGGTCATCCCTAATGCCACATGCCTCCTTCACATCCTCGGGGTGTTCAAACACTGCCTCCACATACTGGCCGAGCAGCCGGTCCATGTAGCATTCTCCTCGGGGATACATGCCGTCCAGGAAACCTATGTGGCCGCCGCGAGCCGTCACCAGCAGCGCAACGTTGGGCAGATGCTGGATTATAGTGAGCGGGAAGGCTGGAGGAAACAAGGACGGAAGAAAGACATTGTTTTGGTTTAAAAGATGGAACGGAGAACACATGCCCTGAATGTTGAATGAGTGACACTCCCCTCTACCCCTCCCCATGCTGCAGGCATCAGTAAGATGGTAGAAATATATGGCTATGGGGAGGGGGTGCTGCTATAATGCAATCAATACATTTTAGACCACATCAAATACAATGAAAACGTTCCCCGTCAAGACACACCCTCCATACACAAATGAGATCTTGAACAATTGAACAGCTACAAACCGTGTTTGGGGGAAAAGGGGTCATCTGCAGCATTCAGGCACAGAATGGGAACTGTAGTCATGTGGAGCTTGTCGTCTGGATTAGCTTCACTGTAGTAGTCTGTGCAAGACTTGTAACCAAACACCACAGCAGTGAAGCGTTCATCAAACTCACGGATCGTACGTGACTGGGAGTGATGGCAGAAAACAAATTTTTTTCTCATTCATTCATATATAAAATGTTTAAGTGGACAAGAAAAAGGAATATTATATTCTATACATGTACTGTAGTGACACGTTTCTTACCTTCATCACATAATCCATGTCCACAACATTCTCGAACACTTTCCAGTGCCTGGGAGAAACAGGTGAAATTAAATGCGAGTGCCCTAGTTAACTAAACAATAAATCAGTATGGGTCAACTGCAGCTTATCTCACCGGTTGATGGCACTGCACAGCGAGTTAGCCAGGTATCGGTTGAAGAGAAGCCAGTTGATTGGCTGCTCCAAGGAAACGCACGACTCCAGAGTGTTCCAGCACACAGACAGTGTCAGGCCTGCCACCAGCCTTGACTCAGTGCCCTTACGGGCAAGATAGTTCAGCACCAACATTCTGGGAAAGGGCCAGGAGGTTATAAAAACACAGCGGTCAAAGAAGTCAATGAATCACAATCACTACATGCAAGAATGAGGAATGTAGTGGACTGACAAAAATATGTTTAACTTATTTTTCCACAGCTTACCCTCCTAGAGACACCCCGACACCAAGCAGTGGAGCTTGAGGGAGACGGTCTTTGACATGGTCGATTACATGTTCAAGATCAGAGATATCGGCTGCACAGTACGTGATAGGGGTCTGAGAATAGAAAGAGGCAATGTTTAAAGAACGTGATGCAGTGTCATCGCCTGCTTCTATACTACAACACAAGCCAGTAATAAATCTTTGCCGTAACATTATCACTTTATTTCTCTTAAACTTTGTTTATATCCTTAACATGCAAGTTAGCACTTCACAATTGGTTTAGTACGTTTTCTACAGTATGTACCAGAAGCTCCTCGCCAGCAAACCCTCTGTTAGTGAAGACAACACATCTAGAAATAGAGGAAAATATATAGATACATCAACCACAAAAGCAGCAGCAACTATGGCAGACAATTTTCACACCACACTTGTCGTTAGACAGCTGCTTCCATGTTGATATATTGCAACAAGATTGAAGTAACTTTACCACTTCATGCATAAAGGGCACACCTAAATATGCAAATTCAGACTGACCTGTAGCCTCTCCTGGTTACCTGGCTAACGGCATTGAAAACATATTTCTGCTGACTGTTTCCTGTCAGGCCCGGCAAGATTAGTACAGTGGGCCGAGTGGAGGATTCTGGGTAGGTTAGACTGGCCCAGTTGTCCACCCAGTCCAAGGAGATCTGACCACCATCGATTGTGCGAATTAACTCACTAAAAAGACAGGAGAGAAACAGACAAGCATAAAAAAATACATAAACTGAATCTTCCAGCCACATAATACAGTAAATACTCATACAGACACTGATGGAATTTAACCGATAACTGCCCAAGGCAGAGAAGCATTACTGGAAGTGGTTAGAGTGTGGTGAGAGACGTTCCTCTTACTTGCGATATGCAACAGCAGGGCTGGACTTGATAATAACTGCAACCAAGGTTTGTAGCCGACCTCCCCAGCACCAAGGAGTAGGACAGAAGCGTTCAGCCACCACAGGGCAGTGCTTTTGAAGAAACACCCGGAAACCATTGCTACATACCAGCAATGGTGTCTAAGAGGCACGAGAATATTGAAGATGTGTGTACGAGAGATCAGAGTGCATAATTAGTCTCACCCATGACAGAAAAGTGCATTTGAAGCAAGATGGACAAGTGAAATGTGAACCACACAATGACCTCCAGCATCAGAGGGGTACTATGATAAAGAGGACATTGCAGAAAGTAGAGCAACATAGAGATGTGACCTAGGAAAAGTAAAAAATATTCTATAGAGACAAACAGTTTCATTGAAATGAGTGAAAACAAAAGGCTACTTCCCAGAATACAGATGAAAAAAGCCCAGGCTCCTTTGCTACTATAGAGTTGAAAATACCCTGGAGGAGGGGAGTGACAGTAAAGATAGAGCTCCAGAATATGATGGCCGAAAGGGAACTAACCTGGCCCCTGCAGCCCCAAAAGTAGTACAGTACGGCCGTGAAGGTGCAGATGACAACTGTGTAAGGTCTGGAAATACACTCCAAACATATTTTCCATAACTCCAAGTGCGATAAAAGCATAGCAATGGCTCGCTGCGATGGAAGCTAAGCTAGCGGACAATATACACCGTAAAACTGTTGATCCAGGTATGATGACACCCGGCGCTAGTAAGTTAGCTAGCTAAAACACAATGAAAGCATGAATCCAATGAAAAAAAATCTTCTGATATCCGCAAACCTGCCTTAATAGGCAACATCTAGATGAGCGCTCTCCTCCACACCACTGCTGTGTAGCTTAAATGTTAAATCCACCTGTCTGCTCACCTGTTTTAGCATGTTCTCCAGTTACGTTGTACTCTGTGAGCCGACAGGCAGGATGCAGTAATGACGCAAATGTTGCAACCGCCTTCTTTCGTTGTTAACGTCCAGAACCGTCGTGACGAATCAGTTACCCCTGCCGAATCTGTTCCTGCACTATTCTTTGAAACAATTGTATTATTGGAATCGAAACGCAAATTACAATTTAAACGTCGTCTGTAATAATATGCCTACAATAAGTAAACTAGGCTATACTACGAAGAAAATATTATTCTGAATATAAAGGCAAATAGATGCTTATAAGCATATTAGGATACACCACTATATCAGGTGCTGCTGCCATATGTTTTTAGGCTTATGACATGATCTAGCCCTATTATCCTACTAACCCTACTTTATTTAAATTGTAGCCTATATCAAAAAAATAGGCAGATCATCAAAGACGTAAGTAGGCAATATCATTTGAATAATTTTTAAAACATGTTTATTCAATAAAAACAATGTTGTGATGATGATTAATCTCATGTGTGCATGGGCTGGCTGGCTTGAATAGGCTGTTCTAGATCCCAGGGTATGCATGTAGCCTACTGTAGTTACAATAGGCTATTGATATACTTACATACTTATATTAACATTATTGTATATTATATTATTATATGCATTTCAGACAAAATAAAAAAAATATGTAAAAATGCAAATCAAAGGATTACACATTTATAGCCTACATATATTCACACATTGCATTTAAGTTAGAATGTTGATTCATAATTGGAATAATGTTGAGTTTACAAAGTTACTTCTGTGTTCATTTGAAGAACATTCTTGTACAGGCTACAATGATACTGTCTAGGGCAAGAATTATCACAAGACCTGATCTGCACACAGTTGCACCTAAGTTATCTGGTTGGCCTTGACTGGTTCATAATTAAGACAGAGGGTCTGTTGAAATTGTATGACACGTATGGCCTTTGATACACCCATGTGTGCATAGGAAGTGGTGCATAGATTATTTATATCAGGCCTATTTATTTGATCTGAAATTTTGTTAACCTTTGCATTGAACCATATACTGATATTGCTTTAATTATGAGCATTGAAATATATTGTTTTCAATATAGATCTTAGGTTTCTTCCTTTGAAATTTGTCGATTGATCTCAGTTGAAGATTCTCCACAGGACACATTTAGTTGAGTGGGATTCCAGCCACCACTTCTGATTCAATGCCACATTCGTCATTTCCTCGCTTTATCTTGAAGAATCCTAAATGAAAGCACACAATAATAATATGACTCAAATCAAAAATGTAATACTGCTGCATCAACAGGCGATGATGATCATGTTCTATAAGTAGCCCTGATGTGTGCTATACTATTCTAACAATACTGTGTGCGTGCGTGTTTATTAACGATGGCCGATGACCTATTCAGCAGTTGTACTTTTCATAAATCACTGTTGGATTAAAGTGTCTGCTACATAATATGAGAGCAACCATCTTGAATTCACAGTGTACATTAAAGGTACACTCCTCAATTGTGTTGCAGGGCCCTGCAGGCTGAGTAGAGAAGGAGTGCATGCACTCCCAAAACAAAACACTTTCATAATGCTGGTTTCACCCACATAGGTAATCCAAAACACAAATGAAGGTGTGCCCCTTTAAATAGTAGCCTATTTAGTGTCACAGGCACAGGGTGAGGCTGAAAGACAATATGATCTCCTGCATTTATGCCTGATTTGCAAGGTACCTTTGTCTCCCCAGTCTGTATTCCAGGAATTTGCAGCTAGCCAGTAGGGCGTCCCGTTCTCTTCCCCCCAGCCAAGGATTTTAATGGCATGGCCCCCAAGAAAATCCCCCGTGACATGCTGGTACACACCTATAGGGGTATTATAACGCATTAACACAATGAGGCACGCCATGCTTATGTGTTCATGCGGGAGAGACAGAACAATCTGCCTGACCAGTCTTGTATGTCAGGAAATCTGCGTAGACTGAGAAAGCTGCCTCCACCGGTCCGTTCTTGTACACTTCAGTCATGATCTGCTCCTGCTTAGATGGGACACTGTATGTTTGTTTACCTGTAGAGGGAGATAGTTAGTTAGTTAGTTAGTTAGTTAGTTGGTTAGTTAGCTAGTTAGTTATGCCAAAACGTAACGTGTATGTGTTACAGGAGAGTAGTTTTTAATAGGACAACATACCAAAGTGTTTGTCTTTCTTGTATGATGGGGAGTATCCGTTTATGCACTGCATGTCACACTTAGGGGTGTCACTTTCACCCTGACAGGGGGGGCGAGTTCCATTTACATGATGCTCACAAGGAGGAATACTGTAGGGTCTGCAGCCTGTGAGCGTACACACACACACACACACACACACACACACACACACAGTAAACAATGTCATGGTTTGGTAGTACGAAGAAACCCTTAAGAAAACACTCACACACACACTCACACACACATAAAAGAGCAGTGGGCTGATACTGTAGCAGCCTATAAGTACATGCATCTCTTAGGGCAGGTGTGGGAGTACATGGTTATGATACACCTACCCACGTTGGAGTCATACAGCCCCCCTGACACCAAGCCACTGTGGCCCCAGAATTCCCAGGCAGCCGATGGAAAGCCACCTAAACAGCTGACAGCACATTCAACTGTACTATAGTTATGCTTATAGTATGAATATCAGTGTGCATGTACTGTAACAGAAACATTTTGTTTACGTTTTGACGTGAAAGCTGAACCGATTAATATTCCGAGCAAAAAGCTCATACTACTCACCCCATGCCACATTCATCACAGCAGGACAGGAGGTCTTCAGCAGAGATTTCCACAGAGACCTTGCCGTTGCTTTGGATACATATCCTGTCAGATACGGCCTCAGCTGCCCCAAAGGCCTGTGGGTAATCGATGGCAGAACAGAGACATACACAGTATGTATACAGTAGCCTAATGTAATTCAAATATCTACCAAGAAGACCGTCTGTGGAAATGTTAAGGTCATGTAATGAATAGTGTTAAAGAGCCACAACTGTGGGTCATCATGCACACGTATTGTATTATATTGACTTTCTACCTGCAACTCTTTTATGAGCTGCTCTTAATGGAGACAGTATAGTGCAGAGGTGTGGCTGCAGGAGATTGAGTTATATTTCATTGCATTCACTCCTTACATTCTCAATCAGGTTTATCTTACCCAACAGGACCCACAGGAGCCCTGGTCTCTGATCTGCTGGATCGTGGGACAGTCGGGCCACTGTTGCCGTGAGTCAAAGCTGTCGGGAAGCCTCGCTCCCTCAACACGGTGCAACCTGGGACAGTCATTGAGCACCGTATAGTTCAGGCAAGCCACGTAGTCACGCTTAGCTAGATTGTCAGCTGATCTCAACCAGCTGACAGACCAGCTGATCGCTTCTTTAAACACATTGGCCAAATAGTCCAGGGCGCTTCATTTAAGATGGCTAAACCTGCCCCTTTCCTGACATTTTCCCCTGCAAGCCCCTTTGCATCCACCACATCCCCCTTCACCTTCTGTTATGCTACTGTATGTCTGTCTTAACCATTGTCTGGTGTCATTGATGCTTGCTCTGGTCTGTACCCTATGGGGGAAGGGGGTCTGTTGCTGAGCTCCTAGAACAGAGCCACACCATCAAATATAAGTAACTGTAATGCAATAAAATACTTATTTTGACTAATAGTGGTCCTAACTGAATTATGATTGTTGGGGATTATGATTGCGCTACTACTGGTTATAAGTACTTGTACTAATAAATATTGTGTAGTTATATGGACACTCACTAAAGTATACTTACACCTGTGGTAACCTGGGTCCATTCAGATAAGTCCCACACAGGCTCTTCAAATAGCTCATATCAACATTATGGAAGTTCTGCCCAGCCTGGAGATGCACAAGTCAGTAGAATAAAAGTAATGTTTATATATATATGTGCATTTATCACTGAACAAACATACTGTGTATACAGTATATTTAATTAATTCAGCGAGATCAGTAAATATTATAATATACTGTATAGCTTAATTGTAGATCATCCAGGTATACTTCTAAAATATGTTATGATCATGAGAGGTGACAACAGGTCTCACAGTCCAGGTAGTGTTAGCCTTGTTAACAAAGTCAATCATCTCTGAGGAGAGAAGCAGGGGGTGTGGCCTAGCCCAGGTGACAGACAGAAAACAGAGAAGGGTCAGCTGATGCATCCTGTAAGGGGAAAAATTAAGAAAATACCTCAACATCCTCTTATAAATGTAACTGTTAAGAAAGTAGATACCTACCACATAAGCCTCCCTCAAATACAAATATAAATACTATTACCAAGATGGACAGTTACTGGACAACAGCTCTTTATTTTTAATGATAATACTTAGTTAGAGATTAGTATCTGTATTCTATTGATCATTGTGTATGTGATCGTTGATATTTTAATAGAGATCAAACAATTTCACTTACATTATATTATCTTAAATCTGTGAAAGTGTATTTAAGTTTAAAACCTTATTGGGCATTCACAGATTTAATATAGTGATTAAAAGGTGGTCAATTCGTATAAATTATAATTTTAAAAAGTTTGTACATTTATGCTTTAAGAAGTAAAAATAAGGCTTATATGTAAATAGAATCAGAGGTTGGGCAAACCTATAGGGCAGGCCTGGGCAAAGTCAGGCCCGGGGGCTGGATGCGGCCATTTGAGACATTCAACCCGGCCCGCCCGGTACATCAAACATTTAAAAATAATAATACAACATAAAATTACTCGACGAGCTCTGTGGAGCAGACGAGCTCTGAAAAATGTTTAAGTTTATTATGAAAATTGTGTTGCATAGGAATAGCCTATATGCATATGCATATGCATGCAAATATGGAAGTTAACAAAGTTATCTATTTTGTGTTGTATTTTAAAAGACTTAGCATGTTTGTTAACAAAGTAACATGGCCCGCGAAGTTCTCTGACATTTTCAATGTGGCCCCCAACTGAAAATAATTGCCCACCCCTGCTATAGGGTGTCAGTTGAATTTGGGGAAGTGATATAAAATTGGTTCCTTATTCATAAACTGTGTTGGTGAAAGCGAAACCATTATTCTTAAACTATGGACATTTATTTTACTTTCATTTAAATATCTTACAGAATCCAGATGCACAGATTACAAACATTATTATAATTCATTTTTTGTCATAGTCCAAAGAAATTCACAACAAGTCTTACAACTTGATTGTCAGAACATTGTGTTTTTTTTTTATTAGTTTTATAGCCTATGTTAAAATTCAAAATGTCTGGAAAATTAACTTTGGAAGGCAGAATGTAGTTATTTGGTATTCCTTAAAAAAATGTATTAATAAAATCAAAAACAAAACAAAAATAATTATAATTATACAAATATTTATATACAGTATATATGACATTAAACAGTCATCATACTTAATAGCAAAACAATGTTGACATAAATTCTATATAAAAAATATAAACCATTTTTCCCAAGGTTAAACTTCTTACCTGCTAGCCAGACGTTCTTACAGTTTTAGAGGAATTGCTTTACACTGAACTAAGGTTCCAACGTCTTAAATTTATATAAGCATATTTTTTTATAAGCCACCAGTTATGGAATCACATGATTGTAAAATGGATAGTTATCACATGCTTTTTCTCAATGTCACAGATGTTCTAAAAGGTTATGAGGCAACTTCTTAGCCCTGATTGGGTATGGGGGATTTGTGGACTTGACACAAGTCATATGGCCTTGAGGCAACTGCAGCTGCACTGCATGCAAGAATATACTGTATAATACCAGCAATTCCCAGCCTGGTGTCTGTGGGGGCATTAGAGTTCACAGGGGGGTCATGTGATCTAATTTACTTTGAGGTCAAACATGCATTAAAACGTTTGACTATAGTTTAATTGTAAATTGTATACATTTTAAAATGTTATTAAAAATCATATCTAATCTAAAACTAATCTAGTAGACGATCAATGACAGAGAAACAGTTAAGCAGTAGGCTAATTCTTCTTCAAATAAATCCAACGACATCATAAAAGCATTTGAAAGAGTAGAGTGATTTGCCACGGAGGCGTAAAAAGCCGCACAATATTGGAGGAGGGTGGGGGGGGGGGGTCATCTTTTTTTTGTGGTGGCGCTCCAAGGGTAAAAGGTTGGGAATAACTGCTGTTTACTGTAGCTTGTAGACTGCAGAAATAATAAGCACAATCCACTTTGGTGGAGGTAATGTCTGATTAATGATGAGACACAACAAAAACATGCTTTAAAAATCAATTATTTTCACCTTTATTTGTTGTATACAATTTATTTTAAATGTCACATTACATAGCAATGTTAATTGGGGTATCCCTTTGGATCTGTACAAGGTTACTGTGCACTAGCCTTTCTACTCACCAAAGATGGGTTAAGGACACTTAGCTAGAGGCTCTCCATATAAAATTATATCATATATGATCATCAAATGCAAGTACACTCATTGCTGATTTACACACAAAAATGACAAATTACTCAAATACAAATTCTACTGTTCCTAGAATTTAACCTACAAATATGAGAAAGTATTGTGAAACAGTTGAACAGGAACAGTTAAATGCTGCAACACTTAATCCAGAATTGAAAAAAATTACAAGTGCGTCATAGTGCCACATTTGAACTTTACAGGAGCTTGAAGACAGTACT
Source organism: Typhlichthys subterraneus (assembly GCA_027564835.1). NCBI lineage: Eukaryota > Metazoa > Chordata > Actinopteri > Percopsiformes > Amblyopsidae > Typhlichthys > Typhlichthys subterraneus. The sequence goes on along the minus strand of JAODUH010037884.1, from coordinate 11,293 downwards.
AGTGTCTTCTACCCTGAAATATTCCTGTAACATTCTGTTAATAATAGGTATATTCAATCATTCTACACAAATTGTTGTTTTTTTTTTTTGCAAAAAGAAAACAGCACAAGATCAAACTGACATAAAACAATAAAAATAAGTCCTGAGCTGGGTTAATGTGCTATGAATCCAAACAAACAATGTGTGTAGACTTGATAACGTACCCATATGCAACTTGATGGTCTATTGCAAAAGCAATCAAACTAAAACAATAACACCAACTTGAAGTGCACCATGTCAGATTTATAAACTTACAGTATACATACTGTAAGTTTGAAACTTCCCTCTAAAGCATAAAGCAGAGTACCAAAGGTCCACAATCAAGAAGAGTGGGGGAAGGGGTCGATAACTTGCAGTTTGTCCCTGAACAGTTGAGGGTGAAAGGGATGAATACACCAAGCTGACAGTCAGTTGAAAGGGGTGAGGATTTTGTTCATCATTGCTGCTCTGCTGATAAAGACTGTATCTGGGAAGTTGGTTTAGCGCCTCAGCGTCCTTGCATGTCTCCGTTGGCCTGTGCTTGTGCGGCGGTGGCGCTGAGGTACTGCCAGCTCAGCGCTGCCAGCAGCATGGCAGCAGACAGGTACATGGGGGACAGGTTGTGGGCCCGGGAGGGCCGGCTGGACTGGGACAGACACGACTTCTCATTGACCAGCGCCAGGATGCGCAGGGTGTCGTCCCGTGACGGGTCCGTCAGGGTCACCTTCTGCAGTATCTGCAAAAAGAAAGGGAAAGGAATGAAGGGCTACTGTACCTGTCTAGTGAGGAAGTAAAATAAAGTCAGCTACGCTAATGCTAATGCTAAAGGTAATGCTAAAGCTAACATTGACGCTAAAGCTAATGCACACTGACCTCGTGGTTGTATTGAGCTACAATGTTCTGCACTGCCCTCATATTGGTGGCTTCCATCATTAGCGTGACAGCCTGGCCCTTCCTGATCTTCACCACTCCTTGGAACACCATGGGGTTGTTGTAACACGCTGACAGGGTAGCTATCGCCATCACCTGGACATCAAAAGAATAACACAACAAATAAACATTTTCTTGAATAGAATTAAACGTTTCCTATTCAAATTCCTATTCTATGACTTAATTTGATTACCAATGAATTGGAAAAGACTGAAGAAGATGCAATCTGTAATGTAATGACGTAGACTAGCTATAACATACCTGTGGAATTGCGCAAAAGTTGAAGACACTCTGGTTGCGCAGTCGGGTCAGGTAGACAAGAACATCTGGCACGTGACGCAGAGCATCAGTGACCAAGAGATTGAGACAGGAGAGTGCCGACTCCAGCTTCTCTGGCCGAGCAAAGTCTTCGAGATGACTGGCGAACAGACCCCATGCCTAAAGTACAAAAGCACGGAGAGGGTATATATTTCACACAGTATCTGATGCACTTTAGTAGGCACAACTGCTCGTAAATGCACATATCTAAATCAACCAATCATTCCCTAGATACAACACATCACGCAAACACTTTCCTCTCTAGGCTTAAACACACAAAATCCATGGTTCCTTTAGTGTTGGGAAGTCTGTACTTCTGCTAGAACAGTGAATAGATGTGGAGAGCGGTAGGCATTGAGTAATCAGTGTTTACATGCTGGAACAATAGCACGTTTCTAAGCCTACCTCTTGCGGCCAGAAGGCACGTCCCTGCTGCATGTCCTCCAGGTAGTCTCTAATAATGTTGGTCTTCTGAAGGAAGAGGCCCATTGAGTTAGCCAGGTCTATGTTCCGGCCCACCTCTGGGTCTTCCAGTTGGGATGCTGAGAAGAGCTGGGAGAGACCTATTCCCACCAGCCCGGCCACATAATGGCAGTACTGCCGGGGGAGGCAGCAAACACACTGGATCAGCCATACAAAGTAGTACAACTTATTGTAAAAGATGCAAAACATCTATACTAAGAAGTTATAGCTACGCCAGGTGAAAATTAAAGGTGGGGTCAGCTTTTTTAAGCTAATACATGTCAGCTAGCTGCCTGTTCTGTATGCACACTGAAAACATTATCTTGTGTTTCTACACATCCCTGGCTCCATGAATAGGAACACAAACAAAGTTGTGTAGACCGCACCACACAGCACTATCTCAGCCTTGGCAATGCATGTCCAATGGGGGAAGGGAGATTTTGAGGGAGCACCCCTATGGCATTGAAGGGAGATCGAGTACAAATATGTTTTGATCGAGTTCAAATATCAACAAGCTTTCTCCAAAATAACTGACTCCACCTTTAAGCTAGCATTACTGCTATATCACTAGTGTTTTTAACATTCTGCAGTTACTGTTATTGTACTTTTGGTAATGCTGCTCACCTGGTCCCATTCCTTCATTGATCCAACCTTCTTCTCCAAGAACTCAGCCATGCCCATCCCCATACGTTGGCAGATGTCTGAGATGACGGTTCGGTATTCCTCACCAAGGTTTCTAAACTCCAAGGAAATCTGTGGAACAGGCGACAGGTAGACACAGCAAATAAGCATCACCCACACTGCTGCCAATGTAACGGTGGCCAGCTGGTAGCACTGTGCACGTAAGTTACGTAAACTTCCGACACGCTCAAAAATGCTCTAGTGACAGATGTAACCTCCCAACACACTATGTTAATAAGTCTTCCCACACACAACCTCTCAGATCTCAATTGTAGTAATCATATGCACTGCGACCCCAATATCACAGGACTTCACATGCCCACTCGACTAACTTCAATATAATGCCTTCTGTACGCTTTTGATAAAGCCTGGTACCCTCTGACATTGCAGCACTTATCAAACATACATAATGAAGGAACTATCAGTCTGTGTTTGTCTGCTGTTGCCATACTGTTTACTGTTATTGTGTTGTCTGCTATGATGTTGAATATGTGATGTGCAGTGCTGTGGGGACTGAACTCCCTGTTGGGACCAATAAACTAATCAAATGAGGTCTCAAGTGATTTTATTTTCCATCTCAGTGGCTATAACATTACCTTTAAACAGTACACATTAAATTATTATATTCATAATGTTCCTATCATATGAGCTATAATTCAAATAAGGTTAGAACTAATATGGAGGAGCATAGACAGTATCATCCATATGGGCCTTTTTCACAGTGACCCAGTAGACCTGTAAGGCGTTATGGAGTTTTGATGTAAAACCTGTCCACTACAAAATAATCAAACGTGACAGTTGCCATACCAACATGTGCAACATAATAAAGTGGGATATGCCAATGAAGCACGGTCAATACACCTGAGCCTGGGCAGTCCAGAGAACAGACCACCGATACATGCTGTGAAAATCGCTCAGCGCAAACACAAATATGCCATCTTTTAAGTGGCTTATGCAGATAGGTACTAATTAAATAATATAAATATAAAATAATGGATAACAGTTTAAATATTTATAAAATTAACTATCAAAAAGGTGCATTTTTCCATTTATATCTGTGGCTCATATCTGCAGGAGTGAATAATTATAAAAGACGAAGTAACACAAGTTACACTGAACAGTATAAGTTGCCTTTTATATAGTATTCCTTAAATCATTCATTACTGACCGTGGGAAAGTCCTGCAGAACCTGCCGGTCCTTCTCACTGCTCTCAGTGAAGCTCCACTCTGCCTGGTACAGGTAGGTGTGGAAGTCCTTCAGCATGGGAACCTTCTTCTCCAGCGGGATGGTCATGTCGTCTTCCACCGTGTCCAGCGCCCGTAGCACCAGATAGAAGATGCAAACAGCATGCCTGCATGGGTAGGATTAGGAGAGGGTTCAAAGATGGCTGCCATACACTCTCATTGTTGTACATGAACATACTGCATGTCACATTGTGCACATTTATTGACTGACCATTTAAAACAAGTTTTAATGTAGGATATTTATTTGAAAAATAATCTAACTTTACTTTATAATATTAGCATATTTTCTAAATGTACACGAATAGCATATCATAAAAAGAGTGCTTTTAAACTATAAGAGTAAGTTGTTGATTTTATAACCGCTTATCTTTTTGAAGATTTCAAAAGGATTATTTGTAGCTACCTATAGTTTATTACTTAGAATACTTATCTGCATTTTATGTATGTGAAACCCTGGGCCTGCTTTATAATACAGTCAAACTTATTGAGTGCATATTTAGGAAGATGTATTGTGAATTAAATAAATACAAGGTTTTGTATATAATTAATCTACGCCTATAAAATCACAAACTATGTTAGTGTAGTAGGCCTACTGTCACAGCAGTCTTTTGTTTACAACTTCAGAAAACATGGCCTGGAGACACGCCCCTCATCAGGTTAGTCTTACCGTAATTCCCCGTCTAGTGCTTGAATCACGGCTGCAAAACTTCGGCTTGTTTGGTTTAAATACAGATAGCAAGTGCGTAGGCTTTCACTCATAGATTGCTGGCAAGAGAAACAGAAAAACACAGGATGTCGGTAAGATCCAGCTGTTCTGACTGCGCTAGGTCGGGCGGCCCAGCACCCGACTACTCCACGGTCTCCGAGCCTGACCAAAAGAGACCTTGAGGTACAGCCGGGGCTCCGTTGGGTGACTGACAGAGAGCGTTTAAATAACGACAAAGACACTGGACACTTGTAGCAAGCTCCTGCCATAGGAAAGGACCGAATGTAAAGCCTTGTCCAGGCTATAACAATTGTAGCCTGTGCATTCACATGGCGCGGTTGGTGCAGTTCAGTAGGCTAGAGGACAAACGAGAGTCGAAAGAGGTGAAAACTTTGAAGGGTGGATTTAGTTCACACAAATAGCATGCTAACGCATACAGCTGATCTAAAAAACGTTGGCATTAAAAGTAGGCGAGTTCTCAAAGAGAGTGGCCTATCCCCATAGTAGTTACATACATGTCAGGGAGCAGCGACCACCCACTTTCTACCAAGACCCTCCCACTTGTTATGAACTATACACAATAGTAGACATTTCCTAATGTAGCTGTAGACCCAGAAAGGAATTATGCAACTGATCCTGATAATGTAACACGTTAGCCTAATAATGCGTGCACTGAAAGCATAACCTATCAACCAAACAAGTGCAGGGGTTTTGTCAGGAAATTAGGCGAATTTGCATCATTTTCAGATAAAAAAATGATTTTGAGCATTAAGCATAAACATGCATTTTGGCGATCGAGGAAGTGCTGTAGCCTTTAACTTTATACAGTCATAATAAATAATACTCTGCTGACATCTAGTGGGTGAGAGCAGTATATGCATATTTGTTAAATGCAACCAATTGACAATTTGTCATAATAATAATAATAATAATAATATATAATATAATAGTATGATGATGATGATGATGATGATAGCTGTTCTTCAAGTAGGGTATAGATAACAAAAAAATATTTCAGATGCGATATATTTTTTTGCCGATCGCAAATTTCCATTATCTATATTCAGGTAATAACAGTGTCAGCAGCGAAGGATAATTGCCGTCCAACAATCATCTCTCTCCGGAACCTCCAAAGCTCATTAGAACCTAAATCCCGTGGTTATCTATGCTCATGCCGAGCCAACCTATCGGTCGGTCAGCTGCAGACAACGGTGTAGGACTTACATCTCATTTAATTCGAGTCCAGCAGTTGGTTTAACTGTATCGTAGGCTACTGTCATTATTTAATCTCTGGCAGACTACAATATCAAACAACGGATGGTTATATCCTTAAATTGCAGTATTGCTACTATAGGTCTACTTACACAACATGTTTTTATATCTAGGCCTATTTGTGCTAGGCTATTTGTTGTTTTGTTCTTGTTCTCGCAGTGGTCCAGTGGCGCAGGTGCATCGTCGGTCTAGCCTACTGTAAAAAGGGAACCAATCAACCGAATGGGGAATTTTGTGTTATCCAGACCTGCGTTCTGCCTACCGATGATCAGCGTCTAGCGCTATACAATGATATTAAAATCAAGATATTTAATTAGGTTAGGCTATTAGCTAGGCTACGTTCAACAAGGGTTTGGGGGGTATACTCACATAGTTCAACTTTGGCATGACAGCTCGATATCCCCCTATTTTAAACTTCAGCAGGTTGAATATCTCCTCCGGATGTCCTAGTGATTTTAAGATGTCCATGATAGGCTACTGTTTTATGCTGCACCTATTCGACTGTACGTTTTTTACAGGGTACCGTACATTTAGAACCAGGCAATATTTTCCCTTTAAAGATGCGTTGCTGAGACTTAAAGATACCGTATCCCGTGAAGAGACCCCAATGCGTAGATTCATTCATCACAAATGTCGTCATATCGACTGACGCATACGATTGGATAGTGAGTCATGGGGTCAGGAATCATTAGCCAATAAAAGTGCAAACCGCCTCGTGTGATGCCCCGCCCCGTCATGCATTCAGTAGAGAAAAGCATCTTATTGGTTCCTTGTTTATCAAATTTATTCGGCCATCCTAACAGTTATAAGTCAAAAACTATACCCATCGGCTTTTTGTTTTGTTTTATGTTGCATAACGCACATCTATTTTTTATTACAGTATATATATATACTGACAGGAGAGAGTTAACCTAACTAATTTTTTTATTTTTATTTTTAGCTAATGATAATTAGTCTAGAACCTAAGATGGTCTTGGGTCTCTATAGTGCATTGGCTATATGTGGAATAAAGGTAAACATGCTTTTATTGTCACATACACATACATGTAGCGAAATTTGTTCTCTGCATTTAACCATAGTTGTATGCATTTAACCCATGGGAGCAGTGGGCAGCCACGGTGCAGCGCCCGGACCAGCTCCAGGTAGAGGCCAGTGTCTCTGGTCAATGGCACTGACAGGAGAGAGTTAACCTAACATGTTTTTTTTTTATGAGCCTCCTGAAGCAGGCTTTGGAGCAAAGAACTGAGCTAAACTGAGCCGAAGTCCCAGTTTGCAAATCCACTGATCAAGATTGGAAGATGCTACTGGCCTTGCTCTGTCTCTATCCCACTGTCATCGTATTGCATGGTTGTCATACAATAAGGAATTTCTAATTATCAATGATAACCTATATCTTATATGAACTAGTAATTTTATTATTTATTTTTTTAAATAATAGTGGTAATTAATTTAAAGTAACATTGACAAATTATAGGATAACAAATTATGTTATGAGGAATCAGGTTTGAATTAATGCAAGCGTGAGTGCAAGGATTTGATTAGATAATGGCCTACAGTTATCCACTAGAGGGTGCTAGTAATGCTTTTTACATAACAGGCTGTAGTCATTGAACAATCTGATCAATAACAGAGTATATGCCATAATTTTCGCTTTGAAATGTGCAGAATTGCACAGGGCGTAGAGAGCAAAATATAGTATAACAATACAAAATTACAATATGGTGTTTTTGTTCTCAGTTGATAATTTAATCTCTTTTTGTTCCATTATATATTCCAATATTTTACTGTAAATTAATACCACTTTCATTACAGCATTTATTGGCCTATTGTACAAAATATACCTTATTTACTACATTGGTTTGTTATTCTTGCCAAAACTTACTACAAGAAAAAGGTTTCACATTTATCCTGTTATCCATTTATCCTGTTTATAAGTTAAATATATCCAAATACTATAAACTCATAAAATGCTAATTTCATTGCTACAGTATATTTCATAAATAACAAACTGATATGTTTTTCTTACTGCCAGACTTTCTTGTAATATAGTAACCGATAAACCTTTAAAAAAAAACTTAAGTAAACGTTTACATATTTAAGTCAGTGTGCTTGTGAGGAACATTCGGGAAATAATGTGATACTTATTTTTGGTGATGTTCATGCAGAACTAACATTAATAAATAACCTATAAATGTGTATGTTTGAACAGAGTGTCAAATGATCTGACAGGAGCAGAAAAAAACCCTCCTTGACCAGCTATCATCTTGGATGGACACGCAATACTCTGTGGACCTGGTCCTATGGTATACAGGACACAGGCCCGGACACGGCACTGAAGACATTTACCTAAAAGAATCCGTAAACAAGAAATTTCTAGAATTCCACCAAGACATCACAGAGGAGTGTGGGGCTGATGATCGACAGCACTCGTGGGCAGTTATCGAGAAACGGGAGGCGGTTCTCATGCATGAACCCTACTATCCCAATTCTAACATCGGGGAACACAGTTAGGACATCATTATTAAACCAACACTGGGACTACTGCAAGCAGAAGGTGCCTCAGATGATTGTAATGTATATGTATTCACTGTGAACAGCCCTTGTCTGTCTAGAAACACTGTTCCATGCATGCTGAACCTGATCCACAAAGCCTGTGAGTGGTACATGCGATATGGAGTGAAGACTCATATTGGCTATGTGAAATGTTGGTGCTTCAAAGGATCCAAAGAAAATGTATTCCGTGATATAAACTATTGCCAACTAGATTGCATAGACTTGCGTCTGGACTATGACTGCTATGCAAAGGCAGCACACACTAGCACAGAGAATGGTATTATTCAGCTTAGTGAACCACTTCTATTCTGCTACCAAGCGGCAGTTGATGCCGGAAAAAGACAAACTGATATTTCCTTTGACCGCCACGCAAGAGCGGCAATGGAAAAGCTGCTTCAAAGATATGTACAACATTCTAGAAACTGAATCACAAGACAAGAACGAACTCTTAAACCAGGAGATAAACACCAGGATTGAAGCTGGGCAGTTACTGGTTTCAGAGGAAAACGTGTTTGGGGGAATACTTGGAAAGAGGAAAGGCATTTGTACATGAATATGTGATTAACTTACATGTATGTGCTTCTGATCGCAATCACATGAGTCTCATATTTCACCAATGTTGGGGGAAAATGGTAAAGGACAGATATGACAACATTATTGTGGAAAGACTGACAGAAGAATTCAACCGATGCACTATTGAGCTTTTTACCACATAAATGGCATGGGTGACTAAAGAATATCTACAAATGGGAAATATCAATTTAAAAAAAAACTGATCATTGTGTCTTAGCAGGCTGCAGACAGACAAAGATAAGTTGTTGGCCTGTTACAGTACAGTGATCTTTCCAATAATCCATGTGCAATTACTGTATAATAGAGATGTTTTATATGAAAACACACAAAATAGCAAATACATTAGCAAAAGTGATATAGGCTACCTGTGTTCCGGTTCACTGTAAACACAAAGACAGCACTGAGAGACATTCTATATATTTAATTCCAAAATGCTTTCTCTTTATTGCTTTCCTCGACAGCTGCACATAAACAGGCCATTAAGTAGCACAGTGGTACAGTGGTAGTGCAGATGGACTAGGTCCACATACACAGTCTCCTACCGTGTAATTGACGTAACATACAGTATATTACAGTAGTGTATTAAGCCCTTATATTGGAGTGATTCTACATTAATGTTCATATACAGTGTTTTTAACAGTTGTTGTTAACAGTTATATGTGACATTTCATCTTATACACGTTTTAAGTATAAAGTATGGGGTAGGCTACAGTATTGCTTCATACAAATATGCATGATTTGGAACAGCATTCAAATAATATTGAACATCATTGAATTGAATCAACATTGAATAGCATGGATTTTGGGTGGGTCAAAAAATAAATATGCAGTTATATTTTCACAATTATGAAAGGTTTTAGTCAGAAAACTGCCTATTCATGATTTTAATTAAAATAATGTATTGTCAATCTCTTGTCAGCAGAGGAAGCTGTGTGCAAGTTTTTCTATTGACTTCACATTATTTATGGGTAGCATTATAGCCTCATAGGTAGTACATTTGTTTTCTCAATGAACGGAGATGAATACTGAAATGTATTAAATGGTAAATAAAGGCTAAAATTGCCCGTAAAGACAAGGTAACAGTGATGCAGTGATAGTCTTTAGGTGATGTCACAACATGATTAATGATGTATAGTATAGAGTCATTCTCTCCATTATATTAACACTGTAAAAGCGCTATTGAGTAGCTTGTTTTGTGAATATACTGTGGAATTGCACTGAAAAATTACATTCACTTACAGTAGGCTATGTAATGTTTTCACAAATACCTGAACGTATCTGACTATAAGATGGTGGGAAATACTACATTTACTCTAAATCACTTTTGTGATACAACATAAAGTAGCCTATACAACAGTGCGTATGCCAGCTTTAAAACATTCAGATAATTTTAAGTTCATCCAATTACATGACCGTTAAACAAAACAAAAACAAATTATTAAGAGACTGGACCAGTAGGACGTGGCAATTAATTTGGACATTTTCTTACTTTTTTATATACAGTACTTCTTATTCACATTTCTTTCCTGTGTTGGAAGAATCAACCGATACCATTGCTGCAGTGTCAACACATTCCCTTCAGCTCTAGTTGTGTATCAACGATTCTCTTAGATTTGTATTATCTGATCGTTGTGTTGATGTTTATGCTCTCCAAGTTATTATCTCCATTTTATGGTCCTATAGATCTGTGAAAGAAATGAACTGTCCTGTGCCTAGGTCGTAGCTATGGATGTGGGTAATCTCACACAACGAGAGCATCATGAGTCTTGTTTCCGAGGAGAGATTAGTGGGACTATATATAGTCAGATACTACAGCCACGGTGTGATTCCAGGGGTGTCTTTCATCTAGGCCAGGATAAGGCTGTTCCAGGGCTCGGCTTTGGAGTTGGAGGGCCCAGTCTGGTTCCCAGGAGACATTTTGAGAGGAATGGCTCCTCCTTGGATTGTCATGTAGGCCGGTAGGGCTGAAATCTGGAGGAAGATAACAGATGTTTTCTGTTTTGTTTTACAGTAAATAACATTGTGTGTGCGTGTGTGTGTGCGTGTATGCGTGTGTGCGTGTGTGTGTGTGTGTGTGTCTTCGGTCTTATTGTACCTGCATGTGCGTGCTGTGGTGTGCATACAAGATAGCTGTGTCAGGCTCTGTTTTGATGTGGCGGGGTTCCTCTGTAGTAGTGGGGGCCCGGGGAGTGCTGCTGGACATTACTGGAGGCCCCTCACCCACTGGAATCCCTGTAGTGGGGAAGGACTACGGTCACTGACCTGCTTGTATGGGGTTGATTCACAGTAATATGGCATACTGACTATTGTGACTTCCACACAGAAGTCTACATGGTAGAATATTCACACAGGTTGATGTGAGGCTCACCGGTTTGAGGTTTGTTTAGGTTCTTTGGCTTGCGCTTGCGTGTCTGAATCCCTTCTTTCTTCATAGCGAGGGGTCGTGGGACCTGCTGACAAATAAGGAGTTACCTATAGGCAGCATGACTGAGGTGCCATGTGGAGGGGGGGGGGGGGGGGGGGGGGGGGGGGGGG
>JAODUH010037876.1:8401-21193 GCA_027564835.1 Typhlichthys subterraneus | reverse complement strand
CTGTCTCGTCTGGTAGTAGGGGGCATACCGTACTGTCTGGTCTGGCAGTAGGGGGCCTACCGTACTGTCTCGTCTGGTAGTAGGGGGCATACCGTACTGTCTGGTCTGGCAGTAGGGGGCCTACCGTACTGTCTCGTCTGGCAGTAGGGGGCCTACCGTACTGTCTGGTCTGGCAGTAGGGGGCATACCGTACTGTCTGGTCTGGTAGTAGGGGGTCTACCGTACTGTCTGGTCTGGCAGTAGGGGGCATACCGTACTGTCTGGTCTGATAGTAGGGGGCCTACCGTACTGTCTGGTCTGGCAGTAGGGGGCATACCGTACTGTCTGGTCTGGTAGTAGGGGGCCTACCGTACTGTCTGGTCTGGCAGTAGGGGGCATACCGTACTGTCTGGTCTGGCAGTAGGGGGCCTACCGTACTGTCTGGTCTGGCAGTAGGGGGCATACCGTACTGTCTCGTCTGGTAGTAGGGGGCATACCGTACTGTCTGGTCTGGCAGTAGGGGGCCTACCGTACTGTCTCGTCTGGTAGTAGGGGGCATACCGTACTGTCTGGTCTGGCAGTAGGGGGCATACCGTACTGTCTGGTCTGGCAGTAGGGGGCCTACCGTACTGCTGAACTGCAGCATCCATGTTAAGTGACTGGTTGAAAGAAACAAAGAGTCAAAAGCGTTTGTCATCATCAGGCTTTTCACGTGTGATTCCTGTACAGTTAATAATGAAATGAGCCGACAGAAGAATTGTGGAAAATTGCTTCCAGCAATCTTTGGATGGTTGTGTGTGGGGTGTGAGGTCACAGTAGCTGTGATGGATGGTCCACTGTGAGATGGGGGGGGGGTTCCGATGTGCTCGCGTCAGAACCGGCCCCGACACCGAGCAGCTGCTCACCATTACACAATTACTGCATCAGCTGCCAAGGTGCGTGTGTGTGTGCACGCTCTTGTGCACGGAGAGACCGACCCCCCCCCCTCCTCCTTTCCTCCCAGACCCTGGGCCGCGTGCCGTTGAGCAAGGGCAGGTGTGGTGGCCCTCACCTGGAGCGGGTGGGTCAAGTGGGTCACATCTGGTGGAGGGGTCAATGAGGGGAAGGAGGGGGGGAGGGGGGGTGTTCACGCTCAACCTCATTAATCACTTCCTGTTCGTGAGGTCACGGCGGCTGTTGTCCCTTGCCACGGCAACCAGGAGAGGAGTGAGAGGTTAACAGTTAACCCCCCCCCATTAGCTCAGCCTGCACGTGGCTGAGCTGATGGGGGGGGGGGGGAGGGCAGACAAATGAATGGTGAAAGTGTGTGTGTGTATATCTGCACGTGTATGTGTATGATGGCCCACCCACATCCACACACACACACACACACACCACCACAACCCCATTTCTCCATGGTAAGTAAGTAAGTCAAGTTTATTTACAGAGCACCTTTCACAGACAAAGGTCACAAAGTGCTATACAGTCAAAGCAATGCAAACAAATAGAATCCTACAATGTACAAAATAAAAGTACATTATAATATAAAACAAAAACCTAACACTATGTTATTAATTAAAAAGCTTGCCGAAAAAGATGTGTCTTGAGCTGTTTTTTAAAAGCGGACACAGAATCCAAGGCTCTCAAGTCTAATGGGAGAGAGTTCCACAGCCTTGGTGCCACCGCACCAAATGCACAATCACCTCTCGTCTTAAAATGTGTTCTTGGAACCATTAAAAGCTGATGGTCCTTCTGCATGGTCCTACTCCATGCTCCTTCTCTCTGGTCTGTGTCCAAGGTCTGTCTCCAAGGTCTGTCTCCAAGGTCCTTCTCCAAGGTCCTTCAGCCTAGTCCTTCTCCAAGGTCTGTCTCCAAGGTCTTTCTCCAAGGTCCTTCTCCAAGGTCCTTCAGCCTAGTCCTTCTCCAAGGTCTGTCTCCAAGGTCTTTCTCCAAGGTCCTTCTCCAAGGTCCTTCAGCCTAGTCCTTCTCCAAGGTCTGTCTCCAAGGTCTTTCTCCATGGTCCTTCTCCAAGGTCCTTCAGCCTAGTCCTTCTCCAAGGTCCTTCTCCAAGGTCCTTCAGCCTAGTTCTTCTCCATGGTCCTTCTCCATGGTCTGTCTCCATGGTCCTTCTCTTCCTGGGGTCGTACTACTACACGCGTGTGTGCGTGCGTCCGTAACTGGTAGCATGTGGCGGGGTGGATAATCACCACGCGGTGACACAAAGCCAGCGGAGCCCCGTAGGCGGAGTGAGCGAGCGGCTCGGCCCGGTGAGATCACCGCCTGTTCCCCCAGGGGCCGTGCGGAGACTTCAAGAAGCTCCTGACCTCAGACTGGATGGTTGATGACTAGCATGTGTGACTCCCCCCCAGGTCAAGACCAGCTGCTGGATACACTATGGGGGTGGATGGGGGGGTTGGGGGAGAAAGCCACAGCTCTGGTCCCGGGGAGGAAAATGGCTGCCGTCGTAAACACTCTCCCTTCATCCCCTCCCCGACCCACGACTCAAAGCCTGGAATGATTAAGTACAAATAACCGCTAGTTTTCGATTGTGCAGACATGTGGATGCTGTATGTGCACTGCCTCACTGAATAAAGATATTACCGCAGGGGAAACCAAACACGGATGCCCAATAACGGTTGAAGGGACGCTGTGCAGGGTCGAATCAAGATGTTTGCTTCTTGAAGTCTCTGTGGTGTCATGACGGTTCATGGCTACCATGTGAAAACAAATAACCGCTGACGTAATATCTCTCTCCACCAGCCAGTCTTTACACTTCCTTCGCACTAAAGTAATTATAAAATCGTTAATCAGATTATGTCATAGGTTACATGTGGTCTGCATTTCACTCTGTGACTCAATCAGTTAGGCAAACACACAGGGCTTTTTCTGCCATTTGACAGATTCATTTTTTTCTTTTCTTAGGGCTCTAACAAAATCGCTCTTTGTAGGTGTTCGAATAATTGACCAATTAGTGGGGTTTTTCAGAAGGCCAGTGGTTGGCTGGACCTCACATGTGGTGTTGTGACCACGGAGGTCCCTCTGAGAGAGACGCTTAAATGCTAGCTCATATGCAGAGCATGGGCCTGGTTCTTTGAAGCCTTGTAGGGCTTGGATTGTTCTCCCAGCCCACGGCGATGTGAAGGATCAACAGGAACGTCTCGATACTTGTGGTGTGTATCTTTCTGGGTTGACTGGGAACTAACCAAATTTGTTTGGCAAAATGACTCGGGTCAGAAATCGCAGAGCAAGCCTTGGTTTTTCATGACCGCGCTGTGGGGTCACCTTGTTTGTATTTCTGACCCAAACAGTTGATTTAAGTCATCATTCCTGTTTGTTTTAGACACTATTAAGAAATGATTCAGGACTCTTCAAGCGTTAAGAGAGAAGTCTTTCCAGGCCTTCCAAGCCGGCGGGATAGTAGCGGTGTTGGCCTCCCTGTAAGCGTCCTTTAGCACAATGCCTGACCCCTACCTGCTCCTTGTAACACTAAGTGTATTGTACTCATTGTAAGTTGCTTTTGTAAAAGTGTCTGCTCAGTGCAAAAAAAAAGAAAAAGAAAGAAAATAAATTATATATGCAAAATTGAGGAATTTGATGTTTTATGAGTGAGCAGAAACAGTTAACAACAGGAAGGGCTTGTTGTTTGAAGTGGTGCTTCTGATACCACGACCTCTTTCATCACAACAGGATGCCGTCTCTGAGCGTCAATAAAAGTCATAACGCACATCCATAGCTGCCCAGGGGCCGAGGGGGGAGGCTGCCGTCTGCATGCGAGGCTGCCTGCGCCCTGTTTTGTTTGTCTGTTGTCTTGTTTTACTTTGTGGTGCCACGTTTTGGCAGTTTAAAACTTGTGACAAAGTGGTCGAGAGCACATTAAACGTGCATTATATTTGGACTACTACTGCAATTTTTGTACTACTGGAATACAGTTATTTATGATGAATGTTTGAATTCATGTTTGAATGAGTGTTTTCACAGCCAAGTTTCTGTTTCTGAACGTTACTGTTTTGGATGCGAACTTGTTATTGCATCACAGACAATTTGCATCATCGCTAAACAAGACCAAAGCCACAGGAAGTGATATTATAGAGTGGGTCAAAAGGATCTTTGGAGTGCGTCCACCAGACAACAAATCAGCCTCTTCTGTCCATCAGCACTACGTCACATAAGCAACTCATGCTGTGTATTGGGGCGCAGCCATCTCCTTCATTATTTAAGCACAATCAGGAAGTGGAGCAGCACTCTAGTTTTCATTGGCTGTTAGCATTGTCACTCACAAGACTCGTAAGATACGTAATTCTGACATGATGATAATGCAGTGCATCGTTTACTGATTACAGACTCATTTAATTATTAATAAATGTAATTAAGTATAGCCTACTTATTTAACAATAACATATATAAATAGCAAACAGCCAGACTGATGTTTTTAACAAATTCCTCAGTATGCCTACTGTACCTATTGAGTTATTGACCAGTTGGTCTTCATGCATGTCAGTCAAAATACCTCTCCTGTCAAGTGGGCGGATCTTTACGCAGTTAATCAGCGCTGTGTCCCAGACACAGACTTTCTGCAAGTAAATGCTGGCTCTGCGAGATTACTGTCTATGTGAGACACCCACGTTGTGGCGCTGATGTAAACATGTCATCGGAAGGAATTGTACCAACCTACATGTATCACTGTGGGACCTGCTTTTCTGGGGTTACAATAACAATAGCCCACACCAGATGCTGAAGGGATAACAAGGTAGTTATTGTAGAACAAGGGGAGGTTAGGGGGCCTTTTACCAAATTAACCAGGACCAGGTTTTTCAGCATACTTGGGTTGGGTTTCCATTCATGACGGTGGCACTGCCAATAATACAAACAGGCACAGATATGGTTATAGCACCATGCAGTCAGAAACACCTTCGCTGAGGCGAGAGAACCAGGTCAGGGGAATCTGCCATCTTAAATGCCCAGCCCTATGTAGATGTGACTGGGAATGGGGCAGGTAGGCTACCGCCCATCCGCTACTATCTCCAGTGATAGGCGGTGTCCCAGGGTCAACCTGCTTCCCCTAGCCCAGTGGTCCTCAGCTCTGGTCTGATCTTCTGCCCTGCACGTCCTAGATGTCTCCCTGCTCCAACACACCTGACTCAAAACACACCCAACTCAAATGAATGGGTCATCATCAGACCTCTGCAGAGATGACGACCCATTCATTTGAGTCAGGTGTGTTGGAGCAGATCTAATGCCTGATCTAACGTACATTTTCTTCTGTGCATATCCATCTACACAACTGCATCTAAGATCACTAGATTTTGCAAAACGTCTTCATGGGTGACAATATTTAGAAAATCTATTTTCATACTTTCCCCCCTCCCCCTTCTCCTCTGCCTCTCTCCTGTCTCCCCCCTTCCCACCCCCCACCCCCACCACCCACAGCTGTACGGCTACATGGAGAGCGAGCCCCTGACGCTGCAGCTGTTCATCGGCACCGCCGACGATCGCCTATTGCGACCGCACGCCTTCTACCAGGTGCACCGCATCACGGGAAAGACGGTGTCCACCGCCAGCCATGAGGTCATGCAGTCCTGCACCAAGGTGCTGGAGATCCCCCTGCGGCCCGAGAACAACATGCGTGCCGTGTGAGTGACCTTAGCCCCCATCCCAGCATCACCACCATGCCCTCATAAGCTTATTGTCTTGTCTAGCAGCTCCCAAAGTGGTCCCCATGAGGGAGGGTCCCCGTGAGTGACCTTACACCCGCCACGACCACCACCATGCCTTCACACACTTACTCTCTAGTCCCGCCCACTAGTCACACGGTACTTATAGCCCGGGGCTAAAGCCATGTTTACTGTAGAATGGTTATTAGCCCCAGGGCTAAGAAAGCGTACATGGACACTGTTTTATCTTTCCGAATTAAATCGGTTTTTGGTTACTTGTTTACATGGGATGGTAAATGGTAAATGCGGATGTCACCTAATCGGGTCTGGGGTTTGTGCCATCGCAACTTATCGGAATTGATGTTAAACCAACATTATCTAGCTCATAATGTATTGTGTCCCGCTAGCACATGGTAAAATCAGCTAGCTTCTAGTTTTAGGTACGTCGGAGAGTGAGGCTATTTGTGTGACTCGTGGAGAAATGTACGACTTCACATGAAGTCACTGTACTAAATCCCATTCACTTATTTGCTCGCATTGCAGTTGATTTGTCCAAAACATAAGACAATTAGAACTTAGCTGTAGTGTTTTGACATCAATATACCAATAATGTACCAAGTTTATAATGATTTAGGGTCTGTCTTAAGTATTTTTATATACCATATGTTTTAATATTGTGTGAGATACTTTGCCAAAGCTCACAGTTGTGAGTCTTTGACTGGAAATCGGACCGTTGTGGCTGGTCATGGATGAGTTCAACATCCATATTAACTTACAGCAATATTCCCAACAATACCACAATATTCTTCTTCTCGTGTGTCATTTGTGTGGAACCCTTTACACTTTTACTGGGGAGACATCCGATCATCTAAACACTAGATTTTAGCTTCTGTCCTGAATTCATAAATTTATATTTATAATTGTATCTGTCTGCCTAATTATCTGTTTATCTATATAGGTATCTAGTCAATTATAGTATGCATTTTTCATCAAATCTCCCTACTCATTACTACAACAAAAGATCACTTTCATCTCAATATCTTTTGTGAAAATTTTAGAAGCCATAAAATCTGTCAGAATCATCCATTTGACTGGCCCCAGACATCAAAACAGTGCACAAAAAACCATAACCGCGTGACTGAACACTTACATCATGTATGACAGCTAAAAGAGCTCCTAGGAAGGGTTATGTGTGGTATTTTTCTTATTTATTCAAAATCTTCTAACCGAAGTCAAGAGGAAAAATGGATTTGTATAAAACCTGACATTTTGCATGTTCCAGCAGTATCGGCCAACAAGCTACGATGTAAAATAATTGAAATGCCAAACCAAATCCCATATGTATTCCCTCCATTTTTTTTTTACCAGCCTCACTTTTGGTTTCTGACATCTCGTGATTTTTTCCACTGAGGAAAGGGGAGAGGGAGCCTACATCCCCGTTGTAGGATGACATGAAATTAGACAAATAAAGACAGAGAAGCCTACAAAAATAGGTTTCCTCTGCTAAATGTGGCAGTTTAAAGTCCTCTGTGTAATATTGGACGTGTGTGCGGTTTGTACGGTGTTGGGCAACTGCCAAAGTCTGCTACTGCGGTGTAGCTCCTGAAACGCATTAAGGGGTGATCATTCTGGGGTGTCGCTAAGTGTTCAGGGCCCCATAAGTGTCCCACCTAGTCGTTGATGCTCATGATAAACGCCCATGCTCCCTCTACAGCAGAAGACTAGCTCCCAACCCTGGCTCTGCATGTTGTTGATTAGGGCTGCACGACAATGACAAAATGTGATTGTGATACAGATAATGAAAACTGTACTATTGATAATAATTTCAACATTTGTACATCAGTAAAAACAGAAAGGTTATGGCAAAGTGCAACAAAATAGATTCATAACAGATCAAAACAACAAGTTTTCCACTGACAGCCATATTGGATCAGTACAACAACAGATATTCCAAGCTACCGAGGAGGCATTATCTTTGGCATATACCGTTTTCTCTTCAATCTCAATTGTGTCGTTGTCTTCCTCAGCCACACACATTATTTTTCTGTCTAAATCAAACACAACTAAGCACACAGCTTTCAAAAACACACTTTGCATGTGATCGGACGAACCTGTGAACCAGCAGTCGGGAGAAGAGTGAAAACATATGTTAGATTGAGAAAAGCCTTTGCTCTTCTAATAAATTTGAGAAAACAAAATTATGTTATATAGTATTATCACTAGGCTTTTACGACTCGAGTTGCTTTCAAATTTCATATGTCACACCTAAACCAGGCCTGTAGCTAAACGACGACGCCGTTTGGCAATCACTTCGATTTCCAAGCTCTCCAGACTGACTCTTGCGGCGCAGTCACGCTGAAACATGCGAGATCAGGACGGTCTCGCGAGGCTACTCCAACACACCTAATTGAAATGAATGCTCCTCATCAGCCTTCTGCTGAGTGAGACAGTTCACCCATCCACTGATGTGGCCTGTGGTCTACTGATGTGGCCTGTGGTCTACTGATGTGATATGTGATCTACTGCTGTGGCCTGTGATCTACTGCTGTGGCCTGTGGTCTACTGATGTGATATGTGATCTACTGCTGTGGCCTGTGATCTACTGCTGTGGCCTGTGGTCTACTGATGTGATATGTGATCAACTGCTGTGGCCTGTGATCTACTGCTGTGGCCTGTGATCTACTGATGTGGCCTGTGATCTACTGCTGTGGCCTGTGGTCTACTGCTGTGATCTACTGATATGTTCTGTAATCTACTATTGTGCCCTGTGACCTGTGATCTACTGATTTGATCTGTGATCTACTGATATTGTGTCTAAGTGTCTGGTGTATGTGTGTGTGTGTGTGTGTGTATGTGTGTGTGTATGCGTGCGTGTGTGTGTGTGTGTGTGCATGCATCAGTATCGACTGCGCAGGCATCCTCAAGCTGAGGAACTCTGACATCGAGCTGCGTAAAGGGGAGACTGACATCGGGCGGAAGAACACGCGTGTCAGGATGGTGTTCCGTGTGCACGTGACTCAGCCCACCGGGCGCACCATCTCCCTGCAGGCCTGCTCCAACCCCATAGAGTGCTGTAAGGCACGCACACACACACACACACACACACGTGTAAACAGACACACATACACAAACAGATGCATGCATGTGCACACAAACACACACACACAGACACACACACACAGGCAGGGGTGGTGTCTGCTGTAATCTAATAAAGCTGCATTTCCTTTGTGAGCTGCTGGAGTCCATTCAGTGGCTCTGCCTCCTAAACGCTGCTTGTGATCACAATCAGCGCAGCCAAGCAATGGCTGCATTGTGCAGGTTGCTAGACACATGTGGTGCCTATCTGCATGTGCGGTTTACGAGCGCACGCACAACTTACTGTGGTAACTCCAGACCATTAGCGCCGCTTCCACACAGGTCATTGGCCAGCCCACTCCTGGCACGGCCCACAGAGCGACTTGAAAGAAAGCACTGTTACCCCTGTTACCCCACCCCTCCCTCGCTCCCCTCCCCCGCTCACCAGGCTGCAGTCTGTAGGTGTGAGGTGATGTTCACCCGTGAAGCCAGCGAAGCTTGGACGACAAGAAACGTCATGGCAGGCCCGCAGAGCGGTTTGGGACGCTCTCCCGTCATCGCGACGTGCCTTTGCTCCGATGTTTGCTCACCAGCATGGAGACACGCTAGCGTTGTGATGCTAGCATAATGCTAGCTTGTATCTTGCTCACCAGCATGGCGTGACGGGCAGGAGACACGCTAGCGTTGTGATGCTAGCATAATGCTAGCTTGTATCTTGCTCACCAGCATGGCGTGACGAGCAGGAGACACGCTAGCGTTGTGATGCTAGCATAATGCTAGCTTGTATCTTGCTCACTAGCCTGGCGTGACGAGCAGGAGACACGATAGCGTTGTGTCACGCTCAGGCGTCCCGAGTGCCTCGTGACACCTTGCTGATCAATCTACTGTTTAAGTTTGCCACGAGTATCAGTCTGGAGCCAATCAGTGGCTGGCTGAAGATTTTCCCAAATGACGATATCAGCGTAAGTCGTGCGTTACAATTTCCACCGGAGCTCTGGCACATTTTGAACATTATGATTGGGTGAGATAAAGGAATCCAGACATACTTATAACGAAGTGCATTAGCACCGCCTTTACAGCAAACGCTTTTGGATTGAAGGGTTCTTGATTGACACTGGCGGAGAACTGTAGCTGGCGCGATGACGGTGTCAGGAGGTTTTCCGTTGATGTCCTGTCGTGACACGTCAAGCGCGGAGGTGACAGCCTTCATGCCGTGAGCAAGACGTGTTTGTACATGAAGCAGGTGCAAGCTCTAGCCGGGGGGGAAAAAACGGTCCGCATCGCGCCACGTAACCGCGGAGACCACGGCCCGGTGCCGTTCTTTATGTTTAATTTGAACCTCGCTCAAGCAGCTGCTGTCTGAAAGCACTTAGCGAGAAATCACTCATTATGAGGTTGATAAGCCCGCCGTGTCCAAACCCTGACCTGCCGCTTCAGTGCCGTGGACGCTCGCCACAATGCTGACTGTGTGTGTGTGTGTGTGTGTCAGAGTTAGTATTCTGGAGGTCTTGGGGTGGATGGGGATTGGGTCATGGTTTTTAAAATCTTCTTCTGAAATGTGTGTGTGTGTGTGTGTGTGTGTGTGTGCGTGTGTGTGCGCGTGCAGCCCAGCGCTCAGCCCAGGAGCTCCCCCTGGTGGAGAAGCAGAGTATGGAGAGCTTTGTCGCCACGGGAGGCAAGAAGATGGTCCTGACGGGTCTGAATTTCCTGCCAGACTCCAAGGTGGTGTTTGTGGAGAAGGCCCAGGGTGAGAGACCATGCACTCTACACCTCTCTCTCTCCCTCTCTCTCTCTCTCTCTCTCTCTCTCTCTCTCTCTCTCTCTCTTTCCCTCTCTTGTCTCTCTCTTCTCTCTCTTTATCTCTCTCACACACTATCTCCATCTATCTCTCTCTCCCACTCTTTCGCTCCCTCTCTCTCTCTTTCTCTCTCTTCTCTCTCTCTCTCTCTCTCTCTCTCTCTCTCTCTCTTTCTCTCTCTCTCCCCCCCCCTCACCCTTCCCTCACTCCCTCAGTCTCTCGTCCCGTCAAAACAGAGCAGGTCGAGCCAGGCAGAAACATGTGGAGTGCATTAAGCCTTTATATTTTTAACCAGACCATATTTACATTTGCAGCAGTTTCCATTGCCTGTTCACTGACACTGGCCACAAGTTGAGGAATGAATCACAACCTTCTCTCTCTCTCTCTCTCTCTCTCTCTCTTCCTCCCTCTCTCTCTCTCTCTCTTTCACTCTCTCACTCTCTCTCTTGCTCTTTCTCTCTGGCTCACACTCTAACTCTATCACTCTCATCTGCTCAATTCACTTCAGTTCAATAAGCTTTATTAGTATGACGTTTGTGTTCATGTGCAGATGTCCCAGTCAGACATTAAACTAAAGGGCTGCTACTAATAATAAGCAGTATTTGAAGACATGTTTAATATGCAGACACCATAAATACAGTGTGCATTAAAGCCCTACCAGTACCAGTCACACATAGGCAATATGTTACTAGATGCTGCACAGCTGATCTCTTATTTCTAATAATTTCCTTCTCCTTCTGATCACTCTGCTACTTTATTGCTTTAGCTAAACCCTCGCCTAATACGGTTATTTTGTTTAGGCTCTTAATGTATCAATGATGTACAGGTCACAATTCGTTATTTTGTTTAGGCTCTTAATGTATCAATGATGTACAGGTCACAATTCGTTAATTGTAATAGCGGTCAGTTATAAACGTCTATAGCTATAGAGCCGTGATGATGATAATTTATTTGGTCCATATTATATAATGTTCTGTTTGTCTATTCGGCAAACACCCGGAAGTAACGTTGCACGATTGCTTAGTTAGACAACGGTGAAACAACCTTTTTTTTTCTATGTGGTCCAAATCCGTGTCAATTAATGCTTCTTGGCATCGCATAATACGAATATATACTAAATAGCCTAATTCAGCATGATAAATAAAAAATAATAAACAGACTTTGCAAGACCCATGTGAATAGCCTACTTGTGAAACAGTTTCACCACTGTTTATCGTTTGATTGCTAGGCCACAGCTGTTTGTTGTCACCGAGTTGCCACAGAGTTCTTAAGCCACCAGACGAAAAATCGTTATTGAAACTGTACTGTATAAACTGCTCGATACACTGCTAGACATTGGAGTTACAGTTTGGAGGTGATTACCCTCCAATCTGATACTCTATTCAGTTCTGATGGTCCTCTTAGCGGCTGCTGACCTCATTGGGGATGTTGCACCCGGACACCTAGGTTATCAAAACAGACGTACGTAAATCCTTTCATGTAAATGCTTTCATGAATGAGGAGAAAGCTGAATCATCCATAGATGACTTCATTCAGACAGAAATAGCAACAAGAGGGATATTTATTTATATACAGTATTTAGGGTCTATATTGTAGCTTTAAGAAAAGGTTACAAGCTCTCCCTCTCTCTCCCTCCCCCTCTCTCCCCTTCTCTCTTTCTCTCTCATGCTCCTCATCTCTCTGTCTTCAACTTGTTTTCTTATTTGTTCTTGACATTTCCTCCTGCGTGGGAGGAATCAGTTTACTGTCAATCATTTCCTGCATAGGTCGGAGGTCAAAGGTTCAGCTAGGTTCATTCTGCTAAACACATGATGATGTGATGGTGATGATGATGGTGTTATCAGTTTAATAAACAGAGGAAATACTGATATGAGAGAGATAAATAAATACATACAATCAACAAGTGAAATATATTTAGTTCCAGTAACGCAACAACACAAGAAACAAATTGTTTAATTTATTATGATATTAAGTGCCTTATCCCACAGTCATGCAGGTTCCGTTCTATGTCAGCTGTGTTGGCATGTGTGCTAACCCTAAGTAATATTGAAGTAAAGCACAGATGAATTCAAACCTACAACCCCCCGCCACACACACACACACACACAGACGCCCCACCTGGTAAAGACATCAGACAAGGCTTTGGTGAGATCTCGTCTTCCTGTCGCCACGTTTAGCGGTTTGTTTTTCCTCTGCGGTGCAGAGAAAGAGAGAGAAAGATAGAGAAAGAGAGGAAGAGAGAGAGGGCGGGAGAGAGAGAGAGAGAGAGAGAGAGAGAGAGAGAGAGAGGGGGGGGGGGGGGTGTATTAC